>JALJCO010011043.1:0-150939 GCA_023101725.1 Atherinomorus stipes | reverse complement strand
ACTTGTTCTTATATCTTACTCAGCACATTATATTAAGAACCCAGCCCAAGTGGTACTTAAAGGCATTGTAGAAGATGTTTCGTTCCACAACTTTTGCAATATTCAGTAAAATTGGGTTCACTACCTCGTACGCTATGATTAATTAAAAGCTTTAAATAAATATAATGCATCAGCTGTAAAAGTAATGGGGCTGAACAAACATCCACCAATCATCTCTGCATTCCTTCACTTTTTCATTTGTCAACTAGCTCGTCAATCACTTTTACTACCGTAGTGGAGTGACTGACGGTCAGTTCAATGGGTAATAGGCAAGACTGATCAATGAGAGTGATTGATTGGTGAGAACAATACTGCAACCCAGAAGCTGCGCGCACTTGTCTGATGTCTAGCAGGTAGCTAACAACATTCTGCTAGCAGTTAGCGACATTCAGACAATGATATTATGCTTACTTGGGTTTGTGACATGATGGGATAATCCGCAGCTGCTGTCTGCTAAACACCGGAGCGGAGTGGCTCATGCACGTTGTTCTGTTGCCGGAGGAGGGAGCTGTGAATCTAGCAGGTTGGTCTTGCGCTTGCGCATTATTCAAAAACTCGCTAACAGCCCCTGCTTTCGGAAATGCTGTAACAACTTCTATAGCACCTTTAACGTACAAGATTCTAACTAGACAGCAACATAAACAGTTAATGTTATGTTAGTTTAGAGCAACTTATGGTAAAAAAAAATTTGTAATGGGTAGGGAATATCTCTCCCAACCCATTAAAGCACCCATGGTGCAACTTTAACGTCCAAACTGAGCAGAATTTCTCAACAATTTCTTCTGAATGTGAACATAACATAGGCAGTAAAGCACATAACTTAAATTTATAGGAAAACAATCATAAAAGGTTAAATTCCTGCTGAATTTGTATTTCCCATGAACCTTTGTGGACTGGATATGTTGAGTTTTGAAATTAGACACGTCCCCTTTGTTGTTTATGCGCTCTGAAGCTGAAACAACTTAAAAGATTTACTTTGAGTGAACTTTTTTTGGACTAAAGAGTGTGATTTTTAAGTTGATTTAAGATTTTAGATTTTAAAGTTAGATCAATGTAAATAAGTCCTTCATATCAGCTTGGAGGAACATCAATACATCAGACTTTACTTCTATCAAGCCTGATAAAGGCTGAAATTGCAGTGTGTTCACCAATCACTCATTCACAGAACACCACGTATACGCCATGACTTCAGCCCCCCCAGCTCTCATCTGGTCTATTTTGATCAATAAATGTATAATACAGTAAGCATGAACGTTTTGGCCTACCTTAAATAAAAATTAAATGTGTATTTTATGGATCAAGGATTACTGTAGGTATCAAAGTGATCAAAGTTTACATGAGTATATGATTTAAATCCTTATTATGAATTGAGGCCAAAAATATAAATCAAACTGATGAATGCTGTGTGCTGCTACAGACACAACAGCTGTACAGACAATAAGACTTCCACCAGCTATTATATCTCGTTAAAAGACACGAGCACTTCACAACTGCATATCAGTTAGTCACACAGAAGCAGGTTTATAAGCAACAAACCAAATATAAAATTCAGGGTTGGGGTTAGGTCAAAAACTGACCTTGAGTAAATAAAAGAGCCAATTTATATGCAAATGACACTGCTGGCATTTGCTGTAATTGCAGTTTGTGGTGTTCAGAAGAAATGATACAACGGCAGCACCTTTAAAATGCAGAGATGAAGAAGAAAAGAAAAAAATAACCGATCTTAATAATCCAGCACGTTGCTTTGTCAAATCTTGTTATTCAGCCTGATGCTGAAGCAATTTCTAAATGACCACCTTAAGACTGTTTATCTGTGAGGTCTTTTCAAGTTGAGGTACTCCATGTTTCAGCTTCTCAAGCTGAGAAGATGGGGAAATACTTTTTAGTGTTCCCAATCTCATTTGAATCCATAATTACTTTGATCACAGGCCGGCTCAAAAACACACGAAGAATAGCTTAATAATGCATCACAACTTCAGTAAGAAGAGAAGTGTTGTTGAAGTCTGAAAGCAGAAAGTAATTTTTTCTTCTTTTCTTATTTGATATGTACGAGCTCACATACAGAAAAAAACAAACAAACCACAAAGTAAAAACAGAAAATCAAAAGCAAATTCTTGAGTTTACGCTCCTACAGTATATGACCAATGGCTCGTCTCCTGACATTTATCCGAAGGGGACATTAAAGGCATTTTTTTCATTGGTTGCTTGTTTTGGATTTCTCAAGTGGGGTTGTATAGTAGTAATGAGCATTTAATATATAATCACAGTTTTCAGAGTCCCCATAGTTTGGAGAATTAGAAGCTTGCCTTATGGGCTAGCTTGTGCTAAAAGCTACTCGCAACAGGTCCACCACAAAAATACACATTTACTTGAACTCTCAAACAAAAAAAGTTTGGGGGAAAATTGAGCAAGAGGTATATTGCTAGTATTCTATTTACATCTAATCAATTCTGCATCAGACATTTTTAGCATGTTCTCAGCTTTAGAACATCCATGTAGTAGCGTATCTATGGACCAGTTACATGGACCTGAGTAAACATCCATAAAGTAGCTCTAGTTATAGTAATGATTCATTTCATTTTTTAGATTTGCGATATTTCAGATCATTAAAAATATGCTTTGCTAATGGCCTTATTCTGAGTAGCTTTTAGCTTTAGCTTCCCTAAACCACTTGTTTCTTAAAACAGAAAGTACTCTGAATAGGGAAGGGTCATTCAAACTAAGTACTAGATACCCCACCTTATTAAGAAAAAAAGAGGCAAAAGAAAGAAAAGATAGTACACGTCTATTCAGGTATATATTGCTCCATATTAAGCGAATATTTCAGAGATCCATCTAGAAATCTACTTTTAACACTCCTCACTTACAGTACTTGTATGTTTGTGTATGAGAAAGGTATCTAAGAATGTACTATTCCAAGCAAAAGTCCTCAGTAACAAGCAAACTCTCAAGACATATTTATTCTGAAATGCTCACCTGTAAAGCTTTAAAGGCCACCGCTGTGTTTGACTGTGTGCTATTGATTCTTACATTGATTTAGCTGAGACTTTGTTCAACTTTCTCTTTATTTCATGAGTTTGCTGCGCTTCAGTTTGACTACTGGTACTGCTGTGAGTGCCCCCTCACATCCTGGCTCCCAGTCCCTGGTGGGGTGGTTATCTGAGAGTAAGTCTGCTACCCACAACATGGCAGCTGTGGGTTAGAAGTGCTGGAACACCAGTGGGAAGAAAAGACATTTCTAATGAGCAGCGCTGGGATTATCTTGTGGAAAAAAGATGAGCAATATTTTTAAAAAAAAAGATGGACTAGAGTGCTCACCATTAAGAACAAAGTTGACTTTTCTTTTAAAATAAATATGAACGATGGAATATTTAATTTGAAGAAAATGTGCAAGGCAATCCAGTGTGCATAAACAAAAAAAGGTATAATAAATTGCCTTTTTGCTGTAAACCTGAGCAAATTCAGACTTCACAGTCATGCAGTCAGCAGCTTAAAGACGTTGCATGCCGCAGTTTTGAACATTTTTGAATTTGACTTGGACCTCAGTGGTTTCTGTTAGAAAAGAAGACTTGAGAAGAGGAGGAATATCTTATTAGTTCTATAAATAATAAATCTGCTTAGGCCACTTGCTTAGTTTGGGTTTTTGCTCTGCAAGTATTTGTCAGTCTAAAAGGCACTTTATTATTCCAACTGTTTCAAAGGCTGCCAAATGCCAATTCTGTTGAACATTATTCTCTCAAAATAGAAAACGTACTTTTCTAAATCCATTCAAGTCAAAATAACTTCGACAGTGTCTCAGCTAGCACATAGGATGATATTGATGAATATTCAAATATTAAACCATACTGCAAAAGCAGAGCAAGAGCTCTCTGAGAAAATCTTCAACAGCATTGTAACCCAGATTCAGTTATGGATATAAGATAAGACAGGATAGAAGAGGAAAGTGACAAAAAGAGAAGAGAGAAATCCCAGCGGGAAACGTAGCACATCATCGTTATGATGGGATAAGCTGAAATCTTTCATCAGCTGTTGTTGTGCATTCTCCAGACTCGCCAGTCTGCCTGCACTCTTCAAAGCACAATGGCTCAGAGACATCAATTTGTTATTGATCAGTTATGACAACTACATGCAAACCTATCCTGCAAACCTATCCTGCTCGGGCACAAATTGGAATATTTAAAAAGTTTCCTGTTCAGTGTAGCTGAGGAGCTGAAGATGCTTCTCGCTAAAAATCAGACTGAAAATCTATTGAAAGTAATTGACTTTTACATTGAGATACCAGTGCTCTGAGCTTCATTTCTGTACAAGCACAAGGTCTTACAAAAGATTATTAGTTTTGTGAATTTCCCCTCGGGGATCAATAAAGTATCTTTGATTTGATTGATTCTTGATTATTTCAAAGAGAAAACAAATCTGAAAAAGTGAATAAAGAAAAAAAAAAAGATAAAGAATGACAAAAAAATGACAAAAACTTAAGAGTGTATTGTTTATGCTTTACGTATACTGTAAGCTGTTAAACTGCTGCATCTATTGTATTTGCAGTCATCAAAAATCCCCCATTGTCACCTGATTCAAGCTACTTTTTGCTGAAAACTTTATAAGTCTTCCAAAATCCACCCACAGCCTCTCACTTTCGCATTGCAGCCAGCATCAGCAGCATTGTTTGCAGCATCCACTGTGTTTTGTTATACATGTAGCAAGCTAATCATCTGTTGAGAGGCCATTCACCATTATTCAAAACTGAATAATGTTAGACTCTTTGTTTAGTGAAGCAGCAAAATACAGCAAACATAGATTTTATTGCAGTTAAGCAAAATATTAAGTAAATTTTAAAAACTTCAGCTGGATTCTTCTTTAGGAACCATTGGCAAGCTAATTAAATATGGAGAGTAATGTTTTTTTTTTGTTTGTTTGTTGGTGGGGGGGTGGGGAGGTTATTTGATGTTTAAGGTTCTCCCACAGACTCAGTGTCTCTAGATCTGTATCCAAAGTAACCAAGAGGATGCACACTAAAAAAGTCCCGGGGCAAACTGCTGGGTTAAAAAGGGACCAACTAATTTGTGGGTTGTTTCAACCCACACATTTGGGTTGTTGGGTTGCTGCCCCAAATTCTGGGTTAAAATAACCAAACATTGTAGTCAATATAACCCAATTTCTGGGTTAAAATAACAACATTGTCGTCAACATAACCCAACTCCCAACTTCTGGGTCAAATATTCAAACTGAAAGTTAGCTAAAAAAAAAAAAAAACAAAAATTTCTGGGTTGGTCCCTTTTTAACCCAGCAGTAGGATGTTTTAGTGTGTGCAGAAGAACCCAGAAATTATGAGATTTCCCAGAAAAATGGTTTTGCAAAACTTAACCAAAGGTTCCAGTTTCAAAATATAAATTTCAGGTTTCAATTCCTGCTACAGGTATCAAACTCAGGTTTCCTGGTCCAAAGTCTGGCATTTCAAATTTATACCCTTTACTATGATTGTGATGCCAAGAGTTTCTACTGTATCTTAGTGTTACAATGTGATGGGTTGGGAGTGAAGGGAACGATGTCTGTCACAGTAATATGGAACTACTTGTACATTTCACCATTAGAGCAGGTTAAATGTCTCAAGTGGTATCTGATGTAAGTGGTATTTTCACCCTTATCACAGCATGCTTTAATATTTGATCAACTTTACAGAGGTCAGCCTGGGCTGACTGGCGACACGCCATCTCAGGAAGTTTCTCCTGCTTAATTTCCATATCATCCAAACATTAAAGCAAATATATTATTAAATGTAAAATAAACAAGCAAACAATTGAATAAACGGAATAAGAAGACATAAGACAGACGTCTTGTTTACATTCACAGTGGTCTGGATTTGAACCATTTTGGGCCCTAAATTACACCAATTTACACACTAAAGTTAAGCCACATATTCTACCACCAACAATCACTTGTCAGGGTTCATAAATTGAGGTTGCATCATGTTACATTTTCTGTTCATTAGATGATTAAAAAGGTATCTGAAGCTTGGCTTTTATACTGTCTTTCTTTAGAATGGAAAAAAGACGCTGGTTGCCGCCATCTTTCTGTGGGTTTTGGACGATGGTGATGTCATGTACATGCATGCCTTGTCTTAGTCTGTGCTCTAAATACTGTGTATTACAGGGGTCTGAGGCTCCTCACAGATTTTAGATCTCCCATTCATCACTGTTATATGTTGGATGGTCCTCTTTGTCAACACAAAGGTTATATTCTTGTTTGCCAGGCTATTCTTGATCTACTTCCTTTCCGCCTCGCAACTTTTTTCCATCAGAAGAGCTCAGGGTATTATCATCTTTGTTCTTAGGATTTTTTTTTTATTGTTATTATCAGTCCCAAGGGTTACATCAGAGCTGGGAAGAAAGGCTTTCATGTATGCTTCTCCCTTTGCCTGGAACAAACTACAAAAGACTTGAAACTTCATGACCTGGTCTCACCGGACAGTTTTAAGAAAATGTTGGACAACTTGGAGGAAGATACATCTGTTTGTGGATGTTCTGCTTGATCTTTGAGGTTTTGTTATCGTGATGCAATAGAGAGTTTTTATGTTAGTCTCTTTAAAGAGATTTTTAGGCTCGGCAAAGTTTCCCTTGCTAAATAAAATTTCATTAAAATAAACAAACATCTGACAGGGAAATAAACTGTTTATTAGGGACTATTTTTCACCCTTTGAGTCAAAGCGATGCAAAGCAGTCGTTTGTCACAAACACAAATAAAATTAAAATTCAATGCAGATAGGGTGATTTCAAAGCAAAGAACAAGACTATTATGTATGTTTTCAGTGTTTGTTTTTTTATTGACATTATTTATTGAACTGCCATTTTGTGTGAGCAGTCTGTCAAAGCAAACATAATCCAGGAACAAAACCAGATATTGAAACGGGACAAATTGACATAAAATGCATTCAAAAGTTGACCTTTACTGACAAAAATCACAATAAGTGAAGTGAAGTGGGAGTAAAATGTCCAGCAAGTACAGGTTTTAAAGTTAATAACTGGGCCTAAATGTAAAAAAAAAAACGAAACAAAAAACCCCACCATGAATATCTTGTAGATTTGTGTATGAAAACAAAAAGGAAAACTCACACACGGAACATGGTGCAGAGCATGCTCCGTAAACCACTGAAGTGCAGAGTGCTTTCACTCAATAGACCTCCCACAGGGCAGGATACTGTAAAATACATGGTCGTCTGAGCTGTTAGCCTTCTCTTCCTTTCTCTCCCCCTCTGCGCCACTGTGTCTGGTTGACTGCTGCTAAGACAGACCTCTGGGTGGGCAGTTCAACAGTCAAGCATCTGAGCGCACATCCTCTGACACCCTCGTCAAATGCCTTGAGTTTAGAATCTGCTGCTGGCTCTCTGGAGACTTTGCTGCCTTCCCAGACAACAGACCCCAGACAAACGTGGCCAAACTGAAAAAGGGGGAGGAAGACGGGTAAGAAAATAAAACAAGCACACTCATTCCTGAACTGAGGGCATGATTACTCCTGTTTGGAATAAATGAAGCGAATTTGTTTGAGAAAGTGTTCATGCAGTTATGCTTGTAAGAGAATGAAGATTTTTCACCCAGCATCCAACACTTCTGTATTTGCTCAGAGATAATGAAAATAACCCCCTGTGACCACCAGGCTAGATGAACAACAATGATAGGCGGGCAGATAATGTGGCATTTTTGCTTTATCTTGTACAAGATTGTGTTTTTTTCTTTTTTGTTTGACTATTTGACCTGAGAATAGGCTCAGTCTCACAAGCCGTTTAAATCTCAGGATAACCCCAGTTGTTCTAATTTAGATGTAGCCTCAAGCAGAGAACAAGCTCATTTCCTTCTATGTCGAAATTAATGAAGAAGATAATTTGCTACAATGGGATAAACGCGTCCAATCACAAAAAATATGCTAGAAACACACACACACACACGCGCGCGCTCATACTATCCTTTAACTGAACCCAGAATGGGGCAAGAAAGTGAAACACTGTTGAAAATAACTGAGAAACACAGGATTTACTCACATTTTAATTTAGTTCAACTGGTAATCATTATTCCAGGTCACAACAAAAGTGAACTCAAGACCTTTGTAGATAAAACCCAATTCTTTGCAATCCAATTAAGTTCAATTCATTGCTATGCAAAACAGTCTGATTCATTCAACTATATTCATGTTTGGCCATTCTTGGTGGAGGCAAAAGGAAGAAACCATTAAAACTTGGACTGGATCCCATTTCTTAGAGTTGGAAAACACAGCTTTTGTTTAAGTGGAGAATATGCTGTATGCTTCCTCACTAATCAAAACAAATCTAGCTGACAAGCAGATTATCTTGTACTGGCCTTTTTTTTTTTGCAGAATGCAGAAAATAAAAACATTGAACATGTTTCTTACCAGCTGACAGCCTTAGAAATGGTTTAATTTAAACTGTGGAGGACAGACAGTAAAGACTGGTAATGTGCTAGATTGTGACAAGGAATTGATCAGTGATGTGTGAAAAAGAGAAATATGGTAAATAGTAAAAAGTAGACGTGCCTTTATAATCATTTAATGATACAAGATGAGATGAGTAAGAAATACTACCCCAAGCTATTTACACAACAGGACATTAAACTGATACAACACATACTATTCGATTAAAAAACAAAACAAAAGAGAGACAGAAAAAATGACCAAAGGAGTTGTCAGAGCATCTCTCCCACCTCAGTGAATCTACGTCTGTCACAGTCTGAGAGACAGCTGTTCCTGTGGGGAGAGCCAGCAGGCAGATAGAGCCCCTCAGTCCACGCCTCTCCACACATTCTCTTCATCCATCCATCAACCATCACACTCACTTGTATCCTTCCTTTAACTGCGTTCTGTTCCTTGGTGCTGATACCCACCCCCAACTATTGTTTCTCAATTCACTGCTTTATATTTACAATAAGAATAGACAGCAAGTTAAGTCTTTTCAGAAAGAAAGTCTATTAGCAACCAACGTTATTCGGACTGGATCCAGAAAACAGTCCAGGGACTCTAAGCAGTTTTGAAACATAACTTATGTAGAAAATTACGTGGTGAAATATCAGGTTGCTGCAGCTGTGAAAGAAAGGTGCATTTTGCTGCTTTTTGTGCTGTAACAAAGACGTCAAATGAAAAACAGCATAGTGAAAATGAATTGGAAGAAAACTGTGACAAAGCACACTCTGCTGTCTGTCTTTATTAAGATTTGCAGTATGGGCAGTGACACAGACAGGACAGTGGGACGCAAGGTCAGATGATCACACTGCTGGGTCAATGTGGCTTACATGCATCATTGAGCAAAGCCAAGTCACACAGCGTTTCGGCGTTCAGCCATCTGGAGATGACCACTTACATATAGTGGCAGAAGAGGAGTTTCTTATCCTACAGCAGTGCTGCTCTACATCAAATCCAGCCTGGCATTTATCAAGATGATCTGTCTTGTTGAAAGCTGCATGCACCCTGTTAATTTTGACAAATTACCAACACCCACAAGAGGAAGCACTCTGGCCCCCCTCTCCTTTCTTCTCTTGCCCTCTGGCTCCTGCATGGCACTATAGTGACATGAAGAGGATTATCCGGAGTTCTCAGCTGATTGTGAGGTAAAACTGGTTGGGGTGTTACTTGACCTCCTCCTGTCTGCACGAGGAATTCCTGTTCATAATTACATCTTTGTTAACAACTCCAGTCTGTCCCCAAGACCCACATTCATCCCAGTTGGAGCTGTAATCCTAAAAGGAATTTCATATCACCACCACTACTACTGCTCAAACGAAACAGGAGGATTAATGTTAAGCTAAGTGTGCATCTGATGCGTCAAGCGTGACACTTGCCACCACACGAGCATTTTGATGAGGAGAAGTACATCTGCATGTGGTTACTACTCCCACTGGGGCAGCCCTAACAACTTCACAAAGATACAGTAACTAGTGGGAGGAGATAACAGTCAGAAAATGAGAAACACTGAGTAGAAAAGGCATTGTGGAACAGAAGAAAAAATTAAAGGAAAAGCAACAAGAGAGGTGCCCGCAGAGAACGGAGCATACTGTTGGTTTTAGCTGAGGCAGTTAAATGTACCACAGAAGACAAGAAGCTGTTATGTGCAGCCTGCTCCCAAAGACAAACAAATGAGCAAGAATGACATCCATTTCACATGAAATGAAGACATTTGCATGTATTTCCTATGATGTTGCACCAAATGCCATACATGAGGCATAAACCCAATATATTCTAAGAGACAGATACTTAGGCAAGACGAATGTGAGGTCTTATACTTATGCTGCGAGAGAGGCAGCTAATAAAATGTGTATTTATGAGAAGCAGGGGTGTTATTGGCATCGTCATAACCTATTCATGAGCCCTGTGATGGAATCTCTTCCGCTCCTGTCTCATAGGTGAAAAGACTAACTCTGAGATGAGAGCAGGGAGAAAGGAAATGGAAATGAAAGTGGTGACAGGAAGGAAGACAAGTTTTAAAGGTAACAGAGACGACGCTGATAAAGATCGATCGGGAAATGGCTGTAGTTGAGGGAGTAACAGGGATTTAGGCATTTAGTATTGTAAATAGTGGAGGACTGGTAAGGGGAAAAGACAAAGGAAGATGTGATACTGCGAGACAGTGCTAGAAGACAATGAAAAAGAAAGAAACAGAGGATTGGCAGCAAAACCGAGATCAATTACAGGGAGAGCGAGAGGAGTATTTCAATAAACCTCTACATGTCGATTCGGCAGAGCACATCCGCTTCTCGTGCCCTGCCCTCTGAATACCAATGATTCAAACGCAACATAACTAGAATTCACAATGTATACAGACAGCAACAGCATTAGATATTCTTCTAGAGAAGGAGGGGAGGCAAGAGAAAGATGGTGATGCCTACAAATGAAGGACAGGGGACAGAATCAGTGTATCACACCTTCTTCTGTCTAACATTTCCTTTGTTTACTAAAGAAAGAGGCATATTGCTCTTGGAAAAAGAGACATGAAAGAAAAAAGTGAGATTTCACATCATCCAATGTGGATGCAAATATATTCATTCCCTTTGAGCATTATTCAGTGATAGTCTACAATCTTTTTTTATTATCATCAGTGAGATTGTAAATATGTGTCGACACCGGACTTCACTGTTGTACCTGCACTGTTTGATAGAGAAGGCAAGAGACGTGTTCTGGACCCCAGGAGAATTTCTTGTCTCCACAATGATAACAGATGGCATTCCACTCTGCCTGGGCATGACGTCAGGAAGACACAAGGAGGGCCACAAATACGCCAAGAACCCGGAGGAGTGCTAGTTGAGGTTTACCACAGGGTATGGCCAAAAGCAGCGAACATCTTGAGCTTTGAACCCCTACCATGATTATCAAGGACACAGAATGGCAGTACAGAGGCTTATCCCAAAGTAATGGCCGTCCTTGGTTGTGGGGGCAGAGTTTGGCAGACACCCAAACAAAGCCACACACACAATCACAAAAAAACAAGAAAGAAAAAGAAAATCCTAAATTGTACCTTCAGTATACCAGAGAACCCAAACTCAGACTTTGAATGTGATGAGTGCTCATGATGTAAAAAAAGGCAGCAAGAGTAAAGAAGTACAAAAGAAAAGCAAGCTTTGGCGAGGCCATTGTTCTGTGGTGCTTTTTAAGAAATATGTTTCACAAAACATGTTCAAAAGTTTTAAAGTTTCTTTTTTTTTAAAAAAAATCATTAGAGGCCAAAAATGCTTTTAGCTCCAACTGTGAACCAAATCAAGTCTACAGTTCCAACAGCACATTTTACTATTTCTTTTGATCCCTCACAGTACATTCATCTGCTTCCAAATCCGGTTTCAAATCTCATGGCTCATTTCCTGAATCTGTATTATTTATGCGTTCAAGACCAAACCATGATTATTGAAAAAATAAAAGTAAGTACTTATGATTTCTCACCTGAACAAAAAGTGGTAAAAAAAAAGTCATAGTAAAGTAGACACTGGGATAGAACAGTTGTCGCAGTGGTTCAATGTGCATCTTAATGCACAGCCTGTCCCATTTGCTTCTGACGACTTTGTACACTATCTACTGACATTGATGATGTTTGCTCCAATACTGAAATCTTTATATGAGTCATATTCAAGGGTGAAAGTGGCTTAAAGTAGTTGTTCCCAAAATGGGGGTTGGGACCCCCATGGAGGTCGCAGGATGATTTTAGGGGGTCACCAGATCATTGTAACAGGCAAAAATACGGCCTACATTTGGGTATTTTAGAGCTATCAAAATTAACGCATTATTGCAAAGAGGTTGATTAATGAAATTCACATGTTCATTTCTTTATTATTTCAAAAATAACAAATTTATCAACAATACCATATTGAAAATCCAAATTTGGCATTGTCTCAGTGAGAAGCTGATTTTGAACATAGATGCCTTGTCACAGCAGTTATCCAAACCCACCAGGAAACATTTATCTTCCTTATTTCTGAAGCTTTTGATAGTTTTCAAGCCTACTTGTAGAATTTTAATCATTGAGCGTCCAGAAACAGTTATTACAGGTGCCATCTGAAAATCCCAATTTGGCCCTATCTTGGTGAGAAAAGCTGAATTTTGGCATTTGGTTGCTTCTTCCACAGCTTTTAACAAAATACACCAAAATCCACTTTCTCCTCTTTAATTATGGAGATTCTGACAGTTTCCAAGCCATACGTGAAGAGGCTGGCCACAGGACGGGCCATTAGATGCATCACACAATTAACCACTCAGTTGCTGCAGGGGGTCACCAACACAAATGTATGTTTTTGGGGTTCCTGGTTTAAAAAAAGTTTGGGAACTACTGGTTTGGAGGATATATGTGGGTCACATTTCAGAAATGAGCTACAAAAGAGACATGGGGGTGAGGACTTGTTCGATAATCCCGTCACTGGAAAAGATAATTTGGAAACGATCATTTTCTCTGTAAAACCCAGTGAAAACCTTTTCAAATAAATAACTCCTGGTGGGTTTCATATGTTTTCCAAGCTTCTTTGGTGCATTCTTGGGGGTTAGCAGGCCAACATCCTGACAGAAGATGACTGTGACTTCCTCTCATTGGAAACTGGCCTGTAAATGTTATGCTTCTGGTATGCAGTAGGCCATTTACATGAGCTCTGTCTCTGGTGTGATGTCAGGATTCTTGTATCCCTAATTGAATTACTGCTGTACAACTGCAGTTGTTTGTGCAGAAGTCAGACACAATACGCAATTTCCTTCTTATTTTTAATGGCTGTTTGTGTCACCATATGTACAATTGTACATGTGATCACATGAATTTCACTACATCTTTGGAGAATGTATGATTTAGCTATAGATCTTGAATCTACCCCAAATAAGTCTTTAAGCACACTTTTAGGGTGACCAAATTCCATCTAACCAAATGTGTTTTCAACCACATTTTGAAACCACTATTTAATTTCACTAAATTATAATTTTGTAAATGTTTATTTATTATTAGTTTCTTTTGTTTCTTGTTATTTGAATTACTATTGTAACTTTAGCGTTTTCTTTAATAGGAGTGTATAATTTTTGAGGCTGACATAGTAGGCTAAACACATTTGAATTTACCCCTGCTGTAAAGCACTTTGTGTGTCCAATGGGTACTAAAGGGCTATATAAATAAACTTGATTTGAATTCAACTTTGTCAAGTTCTCTGACATCATCAAACAGCAAAAGCTTTTATACTGTTTCTCAGTTTCTCTTGAGTTACCAGACTTTAACGCTAGGGACACACTGCATGCGAAAGCGCACCGAAGAGCAGAAGTTTCATTTCGGCGCCCTTGTTAACAGATGGTGTCTACCACATCAGGTGCTGGGTGGTGCGCCGCAGTGCGCATCACCAAAATTGGCGCACACAGTGGAGCGTTCGTTTCAGCTTAGAAGCTGAAACTGTTCTATTTTATGCGCGAGCCGCAGCTGCATTTGTCACGCCAGGCAGGAAAATAATCAGGAACACGAGACAAATCTATCAAAATAAACCAACTTTCAAAGTAAAAACACCCAGATAAGCTTTAAAACCCAATATCTTTTTAATAGATCTAATGATATGTCAATCATGTCTTCATCTTTATTGAAAATGCAAGTGGAAGGATTCGCACACAAAAATGTCGGCGTTCTGCGTGTAGATAGTAAGAAATCAGAACAGGAGATGCAGCATTGTGGAAGTATCAGCTGTAGAAGTACAGCAGAGAAGCAGGACTGCCTGCCGACTGTGCACGTCCGATGTGGACTGAAAGGGGAGCGGTGTCGACCAGAAAATCGGCGTGCTCGGCGCGCTTCCGCATGCAGTGTGTCCCTAGCCTAAGTAGTTAAGGCCTTTCTACATCATCACTATCTGAGAGTCTGAAATCAAGACTGATGTTACCTTAATTTCCAGAGTTTTCTGATCTGTCTCGGAGTGTTTCACAGTGTCACTTGTAAACACCATATTCCAGCAGCTGTTAGCTGTCTGTGTTACAATCCTGTTTGGGCTTTAGCAGGAACCTGTCCATGCCTGCGAAGCCTTCTTTTGAGCAACACTGTTTTTTTTGTCACTGTTGGATTTTTAGTGCCGTTTCATGTTGCGCTCCCCGCCATGGAAAAATTACTCTGACAAACATGGACCTGCATTAAAGTCCCGCCTCCGAGGCTGATGACATCCGAGTCATTCAAATGTGCCATCAGGCTGATGACCTCTCTCACTGCTTTCACTCTCACCACAGTCAGTTCATAAAAAACAACTATCACAAGACGGCAACTTTGCGGGACAACGTCTTAATTTGCAGGATGTGTGAAAAGTCATGGAAATGCTGAACTGTCCCGCACAAAGGGGGAGGTCTGGTCACCCTACCTGATGCTGGTTAAAGGAACCATTTATACTTCTTCTATCAGCAGCAGCTGTGTTTTACCTGTCTGTAAGACAGCTAGTTGCCCACTTTAGTCCTACTGATCAGGGCAGACATCCATTGTCTTGTTAAAAATAATAAACCAGCCTGATTTTGTTCAGGAAGTCACGCTTATCAGAACTTGTTTGAAGTTTAAAGGCTGTCAGCTTCAATGTCAGTTCTTTTACTCCAGTGAAAGAGATACATTTTATCTTACACCTCTCTGCACCATTACCCCAAGTTATAGTTCCACTGTGTATCCCAGCTGTGCTTGTTCCAAGCCCATTAACAGATACATTTGATTAAAATTATTAAAATGGACAGACCACTTTAACTAATACCAGTGGCTGATGAGCAAGAAATTCTCATAGAAAACGTCTGCACATTTTTTTTCTATTCAGCACACAAGGAAAGGTCATTAGTTTGTATCTGAATGATGAATAGCTGCTAAAAGAAAGCAGAAAACAACAGTTACAGAAGCAAAGGCCACCAGGCTGCATAGAGTGTATGGTTCATTTGAAGTTAAGCTGATAGGTGTGGGCCATAAGCAAGCCCCGTTAAGGAGAATTAGATAACTTTAAGTGATTACCAAGATTATGCAGGAAAAGCTTATAAGCCGTGAGAGACAGGGACATGATGAACACCATACGTGCAAGATACAGATGTCAAACTGAGTGATCCAAGCAGGATTCATTCTACTGTTACACCACTTTACATAAGAAAGTGAAAAGAAAAAAAAAAAAAAACAGCAAACTAATTATGCAGATTTGTTGCTACTGTAGGTAAAACAATCAAAACACATGACTTTTTCAAAACAGAGTAGCTCAGTTTGTCTGCAGCTGACCACATCTCAAAAAAAGACAGCGTGCTGAAAACAGCTATGATGTAGGGATACGAAAAATAAAAAAGAAACATTGGTCTGATGAGGAAAGAAGTAGAAAAATTACACTGTCCTGACACATTTTCCCCCAGCACAAAAAGACCACAACTTGGCCAGGAAATTGACAATGTAATAACATATTTTGGAGCATATTTTGGGTAACTTGTCATTTTCTGACAGCATGCTCTGTCCCAATGAATTGCGCTACTCTCAATAGAAAACCGAGCAGATAATAAGTCATTTTGCTTGACCCAGCGCAAAAATATAAGGTAAGATAGCAGAATGTTTTCCTGTTGGAGTATAACAAGCATTTCCCATTTCAGTCTCACAGAAAAAGGGAAATAATGGTGTGATTATGCATGTCATGCAATTTCCATGTGTTAGGTATGAAGAGGTGTGGACACACAACAACTGTGTTGTGGCTGGTGTGTGTGTAGGTGAAAGGTTATGAACATTTTTACTTGACCCTGAATAACTTCAATATTTGCCTTAAATTTCCACATTTTTTGACATACATGCCAATATTTTTGTTGCAAATAAAATATATTTTCTTTTTCTTTACCGTTATTAAAAATCAAAGGCTCATTTTGTAGTGTGGTGTGCTCCATGACAGAGTCTTGGCTACAGCAGAGCTGAATTCGTGCTTTGGTCAGTGAAAATCTTCCCAGACACGCACCGACAATCCTTGATTGAAACAAAATAAACACTGGCAGTTGGTTGTCTTTTCTCCTGTGAAACATAGAAATATACAAAACTCTGATTGCACAAGGGAGGCAAAAGCAGCAGGAGGGCAAATTAGAAGACTTGGCAGTCAGTTTCTGCCAAACCAGGATTTGAATGTTTTTGCTTGCTTGGACACATTCCTCAGCAGTTCCACCCTATTATTATTAGACGTGTGTGTGAGAGAGTTTGTGTGTGTGGGCTGCAAAGTATGCTAAATTTGCCCAGAAAGAGTGAATCCATGCCACAATGACTCACTGTGTTTAAGTTGTGTCCTTCAGCTGACATGCTCCAGTTGGCAAATTATAAAATACATTGTTAGACATGTGGTGATGATTTAGAGAAGAGCAGCAATTTTACAAAATTGTTAAATTATCTTAGTGGTTCAACCTCTTTCCCTTATTAGTCATTTTTGGCAGTTTTACTACCAAAAATTCCAGGAATAAGGGAAGTTATGTGCAGCACTTTGTAACCTTGACGAATGGGACTAAAGGTGTGGATTTTGTACATAAATGCCATTTCAATAGGGTTTGTGGAGTCACTGTGTGTCATTTAATACAAGCAAAGCAACATGTTTCAGTAATTAATACTTTCAATTTTGTTCCGCTCTCTTTTCTCTCTCACTCTCCTTTTTTTTTGCCAATTGTCTCCTGCTGTTAACCCAACTTTAGCATAAAACAATTTAGTGACACATTCTGTGGAACAAAATAAGAAATATCAAAATACTTCGATTTCTACAATGAGTATCAGCTTATATCAACTTATATCAACTTCATTTTCAACACGGCATCAGTCATTTTTGGTTGAGAATTCAAGTGGATCTGGTGTTGGCTCCAGTCGGTGTTTAATTTTATTATTTTTTTCAAAGTCTGCTCCAATCGATGAGTTTATCCACATGGAGTGCTACACCTTTAGCTCTCATTGGCTGGAGACAATACACAAATTTTTCACCTACTGTAAATGTCCCAAACACACCAAAACAACGGGAAAAGATGAAATACAGTCAGGGGAGGGGGTTGGCAAACACGAGAGTAGAGGTAGAGAGTAAAGGTGCAGGTTGAGACGGATTTCACTCACACAAGTCTGGTGTTTATTTTTTTGGGGAAAATTCTAGATTCTACCTTTAATGAAAAAGGTCATAAGCATTTTAATTTGCTTTTAAAATCTGACATAATGAAATTAATGGTACCTGGATGCTATTGAGCAAAGCTAGTTTAACTTACACTATTTATTCATATACAAACAGTATGAAGCCAATTTTTGGACTTACATTCAAAACAAATATGATTTTATTAAACTTGGCAAAGCTATTACTTAGCTGACTTTCGTAATCCATTAATATAGAAATGCAAAAACAAAACACAAAATTAAATCATTTAAGATTAACGGATAATAAAAACAGACAAAAAAGAAAAACATGCTTAAGTAAAAGTGCTTTCAGACTTTCAGCATTTCTGTATTCTCCAGAACTTATTGTGACAGAGAGATTAAGCTTATCGGAAGCAGGACTCATGTTTACAACATTAAACCATCCACAACTACGCAAAATAGGCAACAGTCACAAATCAATTTCATGCCCCTGGAATCTGCACAGCTCTAATTCTAGCTAATGTAGTCTGAGCTCCAGGTACTGTATTTGTGTCCATTCTAATGGAAGCTACATGACCTTGGTTCCACTTGAAGCACATTACAATGTAGAGGGAGAAAAAAATGTGATTGCAAAAGTAACATTCAATGAGGCAGACCCACATTTACATGTACCCATTGTAAAAACACTTCCAACCTTTTGAAATGATTCCTTTGCAAAAAGAGAGACCATGCATGCTGAAATTGCCGTCATTCTTCTCTCGCCGCTGTGTATTTAGCACTCAGAGGCAAATGGCCTCCTGGTACTGTAGCGCTTTAATGAACCTTGAGGGGTCTACAGGAAGCACATTCATCAGGACACTTTTATTTTAGTTTACAGCAAACTCCTCATGCACACATGAAGACACACACACACTGAGGAGTTAAAAGACAGAATGATATATTTTGTGATGAGGCAGGTCAAAATACGGAGACAACAAACACAGAGCCCAAAAGATACAGAGAGCAAAAACCATGTGGAGAAAGGTCTAGAAATATGAAGTGGTGTTTATGGGGGTGAAAAAAGATCAATAGAAACAGCGCACTTTGAGAGGACAAAAATACACCCCTACCTGTATGAGTGGAGCTGTGGTAGAGCGGGGTGATAATTTCAGATTGGACTGCCTGATATGGGAAAAATATACACTATCATTGTTAAATACTGCAGTTACTGTATATGTAGCATGATGCAAATAAATTACATTGATATATGATGCTGAGCTCTGATGTATTTACTACTTATGAGGACGGATTAGATGTAGAATATCTACAAAGGCAACGATTCCTCTACTGTAAGTGGAATGCAGCCACTATTACTATTTCATGTCAAAACATCCATTGTGCAAAAGGTCAATGGCTAACCATTTTATTTCCTTCAAGTCTTTTCAATAATACTATTGTACATGTGGATTACAAATTTTGTATTGTGTAGTTTTAGCTTTAGGTTCTGATCATATTTCAACATATTCATATTCATGAAAGCTCAAGACAACTTTACTACCTGAGGGAAGTTAAAATGGCTATGCTCCCAAGCCAAAGTCATGTCTAGTTCTACAGAGAGCATCTTTACTGGAAACATCCCAAACTGGCATAAGATGTGCATGGCCGAGACAGCCTGTGATTAAAATGGCTCAAAACATCAATGATTCCCATCTGAAAAGCATCAGAGATGTCAGAATGATGATGCGCCTGCACAGAGTACAAAAGGATAAGACAAAATTTCCCCCAGCCACAGCGTGCCCACCCTGCTGGCAGCAAGCAAGAGAGTAACTGCTGTCAAACCAGACTTAAAAGCAGTTTCTTTTCTGCAGATATGAGACTATTGAATTATTTTTGTGTGAGAAATGCAGCATGAAAAGGGGCTGCCTTGTTGGTTGCATTGTACAGCTGTACAGCCTCTGATGGAATAACAATAACTGAATCATTTTTTGGAGAAAAAAATACACATTTAAGAAGCTTGAGTCTAGATTTATCTTTTTTTTTTTTTTTGTCTAACTGATAGGAATCAGAATCGCTCTCCCTGTTTCTGTCAGCATGTCCTTCAAGGTGAGATTTTCCCCATAGCATGATGCAGTCCTGCCACTGTGTGATGCCTTTGTTAAACGGTTCTCTCCAGAGTTGACAGATGAGGCCACAGCTGCCCATTAAGGAACCACTGACTGTAGCTGCCCTTCTGACAAATCCATCCCATCGGCTATCATTTTTACATTTGGGTCAAAGCCTTTCATCCAAACGAACATAAAAAACACAAACACACAGTCATGCAAATGCATCCCTTCAGATTAAGTCATTAGTCCTTGAATGCTCATTGATTCCCTTTTTATTTATTGCCCTCTTTTTCAGACACCATTTAATGTATTATGGTATACAGTAAGCACAATAGCAATTACTGTGATGTGTGTGTCTGACCTCAGCCTTTTTATTAGCTGGATCAATTAGCTTCAGCATTTGTTTCACTTTACCACAGGGGGGAAATACCTGACACAAATTGTGAATAAAGGGGAACTCTGGGCTGCTGAAATCTCCTCAATATGACCTGACAGCTGCAACCTCAACATATGGCATCTTGTTGTCTTTGAGCATAATGTTGTTAGTTCAAACTGAAAGACTGGCAGATTGTGCATGGCAATACAATGAGATTACACGTGAAGTAATTAAGATCCAAGTGGCACTAGTTTATCTTCATTCAGATTACCTGTCTGATGTGATTTCTCATTGTGGAGGGTTTGGCTCAAGCTTGGCTTCCATCTTACCATTATTCCCTCACCAAGTGAATCATTTCAGCATTAACATTTAACTAATAAAGCAAATGAAGCAAATTCAGGAATATAACAGTAGTTTCAATTCCTTCGATAATTTTTTAACTGATTTTATTACACTTAATTTATGGTTATCTGTATATCATTATATATTTCAATTTTTTACAGCATTTATGGAAATGGAAATTTATGGAAACTTTGCTTTTATAGTCTCATGATGATTAAAAATAAATGTATTTCAGCTTTCAAAAAGATTTTCTTCTGCGTACCCTTTATTCAAAATTTGAATAACCATCTCCCAATGTAATTATAGGAAATGATGGGAAACAGTGAAGGAAAAGGAAATCATTGCCATAGCATATCTTAAATATGTATGAAATCTTTTTTTTTTCTCTTTTTACTGGTTTGCTGGGAGGAAAGTCTGCGAAATGGAAAATTATCCCATTTTTTCCCCCATTCTGCTTAAGTGCTCCTTATATTGTCTCACCTCATGTGAGTGCCAAAAACCTTTGAACACAACAGTATGTGGTCTGGAGCCATAAAAGGACCATAAAATACAATCTTTCTCACATGTCTGCATAATGCCACAGCTGACCGAACCATAGTGAAACGGTCACTGCTCCGCTTAAGGCCTGTGTAGGCACAGGAAGTGTAGATACTTGGTAGAATAACTGGCCTTGGTAAAGCATTTGCATGTGACTACAATTAATTCACACTCCACCAGATATCTATTATCACAACCATCACAATCATGGTAGAATACGGGGAGCTGCACGTGGCTGAACAATGGAAAGTAAAAACTGATTCTGATATGTCCTGATATCACATTTTTAAGATGCACTACAGAATTTTTTGCAATTTTCTCAGTGACGGGCCCCTATCTCAGGATAAACTGGCATCCATCTTGAAAACCTGTACTGTGAGAAAGGGGGTTAGTGTTAGGGTGACCCTCTTATCTCTTATTCTTTTTCTTCCTCTTTTTCTCTCTTCCTCCAATTATGTTTTCTTGCATTTATTTGCAAAGTCTGCCATGGTGCACATTCAAAACACCCAGTCTATTTATATTCCTTTGCTAACATGTGAACCGGGGCAAAACCAATAGTCGGCTTCAACGTCACGCCGCATCCCGGGTGAAAAAGTTGCTTAGTGCGATTTCTCGGGACGCCGCTGGGCAGCATGCATAATGAATGTTGGTGAACCATCAAAATTACACAGAAATGCATATTTCAAAGGTTAAAAAGTTATGTTGTGGGTCTTTAATGCCGATATTGGCTGATAAAATCGGTATCTGTAAGCCGTCAATATCAGACATCTGTAACTTTAATACCAGAAAAGTTGTGCAATAGAATTTAAAGCCCATGGTTGTACATTTGTGGCTACAGCAACTATAAATTTGAAAAATTATTTACTGTATATAGGATACATGGGAAAAATTCACATCAGCTGTCAACAACCTTTTAAGATTTTAAACAAC
Organism: Atherinomorus stipes; assembly: GCA_023101725.1. Taxonomy (NCBI): domain Eukaryota; kingdom Metazoa; phylum Chordata; class Actinopteri; order Atheriniformes; family Atherinidae; genus Atherinomorus; species Atherinomorus stipes. Next base: position 129,074 of record JALJCO010011043.1, on the reverse strand, counting down.
ATCCAACAAGATTTGACTGAAAATGCTCAGTCATAAAGGCCTCACACTTCTATTTCTCACTAAGCCTCACAAGAGCCGCAACTTTATGGTTTACAACAGTCTTCCCACACAAACATGACAACCAAGTATGTGTGTACTCTCACCACTTGTTAACAATCTGACACCGAGTCTGGCAGCAGCTTTCTGGCACAGCAGGCTGAACTGCAGCCAAATAGTCAAGCTTCCTTTTGGAGAGTCATTGCTGACCGCCAGCTGGATTACAGGGTTAACCAATTAGCAGTAAGAAGATGGGTCAGCATACAGAGTCAATCCCAATCTGTAGATAAACCAGCTCAGAAGCTTCTAAGTCACCAGCAGGTCACAACCTCTAACACTTCAGAGGTGATAGAAGTCAAAAACAAGGATAACGTGATTGAATAACACGCTTGGTTTTAAGATTTCTCCTTTCTCCTCCAATCGTACACAAAAATTCTTTTCAGCTGTAAGTGAAAAAGGAAGATGGAAAAATTTGAGTAAGATTTTAAAAAATGCATACAAATAATGCCTTCCTCTTTTGTTGTTGGTTTTTTTTTTTTTTTTTGTTTATTTTTAAGTTAACCAAGTGTCAACAAATAACATTTCCATAGTGCAGGAAAAGCAAAAGATACAATCAGTTGTATGCAAACAATCAATATAGCAACTTATTCTGCAGAACATGTGGGATTTATGTCTCTAAGCTCAAAGAAAAGATCATTTTAGTTATGCAAGGCTGCCAGTGTGAGCAGATCTCAAAATGGGAAATGCCGAGTCTCCATGGAGACCCTGACAACGTTGCCTTCAGCAAATCCAACTTTATCTGATCAGTTTTGCAAGATGATTTCCCCTCATCCAGGGATATTAAACATCTTGGTTCAGTGTCTTGTGACAGCAATAAAATGCTGAACAGAAGTTTTTCTAATCTGATATGTTCTCTTTAAAATAATAATAATACTGCTGGCGATCAAACAGTTTCTTTTTTGTAATTAATCTGCTTTCTATCCATATAAATATAGCTACCAGATGGCGTTGGTACAAACCCAGCAAGCCTAAGCAACTTTTAGTCATTTTACAGATTATCCTCTCTTGTGAGTTTAGATTTTCCAGCAGCTTAAGTGGCTTGAAGTTGTATGTACTAATTCCACCTTTAATAATAAATGTTATACCAAAAAAAGTAAGTTCATACAGTACTAGTTGTGATATTCATATTCTCACATCAAGTGTATAGTCAACTCACCATTCACTGCACGTGGATAAATGGAAGTGAATGATTATGTGAGTAATCATTGATGACTTCTGTTGAATTCTGGGCGAAGCTGTATTTATCTTTCCTTTGGTCCAACCAAGAGCCCTGAAGGATATTTCCAGACATAACCGCCTTATCTTTATTATGACCTTTTTCAAATGTAATGAAATTGAAATAAACATTGTTTGAAAAACTCTTATCTTTTAATTCAGCTTGCCCTCTATCTTTAGATTTCTATTTTTTTCCCGCTCCCATTCACCATCTGACTGAGGCGCAGAACCCGTCTGAAGAGAGAAATGAATTTTGAGCTTATCAGTGAAATGGGATGCAAGTCAGAGGGGTTTCACCTCATACAGAGCATACAAAAAAAAAAAAAAAAAAAAGATATGGAGCAAAGTCTGAATTGAAAATGTATATTTGTAAAATTTTTCATGCAAACGGAAAAAAAGCATCATGAGAATCTTTATTATAAGGTGTGATTAATATATTTATGCCTGTAACTGATGGAATACTCCATGAGAATAACAGAAATAGGTCACTGAAACAGTCAGCTGACAGAAATTCTGTGGTGCATTTAAGGACAGAGCTGGTTATAAACAAAACTGCCACATTAACACTGAGCTTATGCCGAATCATTTTTATAAGAGCTAAAAATAACCTGAAATAAACAAACTCAGAAGTGCAACACAACTCTGAGGACATTGACAGTTCCATAAACCCTGCTGCTATCTGCATCGTCCTGAAAGTGCCACCCAAATGCCTAAGCCCCCGGTGCTAATGGTATGCACTCAGCTGTCAGATTAAGGCTCATTTCCCTGCAGCAGGGTCTTCAATTACCAGTGATTAAAACCTCCTTTTGGTGTCCATTTTAAAAGAAACAGGATCTGTCCAGATTAAGAAGAAGCTCCAGAAAGTTGAAGCAGGATCGTGGAGATCCATATAGGTTGCTGTTTCTCTTTACTTAATTTCTGAGGAAAGTATTACTGGTATGAGAACAAACTCATGCATATAAAACAGCCAAAGGGGTCAACAGAAATCTAAAAAGAAGATTTTAAAAGGGTTGTTTTGGGAACTGCAGGTGGGCGAAGCCTTAATGCACACTGATGGAGAGAAATTTGGGCAGATTCCCATTACTTGTCAAACATTCCTTAAATTTTGTCAAATAGAAGACAACAGGTATTTTATTTAGCTTTGCATGCAGCCATTCATCCATCCTCTCTAACCATTTTATGAAGATTAGGTTTGTGGGAGGAAACCGATGCTTCCAAATGAAACAGAAACCCACTGAAGGCAGAGAGAGAAAATTACAACTCATCTAAGGATGGCTGCTAACAAATTTCAACCCTCTTGATGTTTGGCTCATGCACCACTAGACCACAATTATAGTAATCAAATTCAGAACAATTAAAAAGTCACTGGTGATCTAATCTTGAGTTATTTGTGTTTTCTCTTAACTTTTGGTGGCACTTTTAGGGTTTTCTGCGCATCTGTGACAGACAAACTCTACTACATGCTACTTCATATCAATCAGTTTAATCTGAACCCATTGAGAACAGCTCTCCTAGATAGACCTAATCTCTGTAAGCGGTCAAAGTGACGCAGACAGTACAGATGTAAATAGATAAAACAGGACACAGTTGTTCAATTAGAGCAGAGGACACTGTTCTAATCTAATTTCACATCCAGAGACAACACAGATGCAGCCATCTGCTGAGGAGCATGTTTCTGCTCTGATTTTTTTTACTGTATATGTTCAAGTCTCTTTCCATCCCATTCTGCTTCTATATCACTTAAAAGGTAGAGCTGAAACATTTCTTTGTCAGACATATTTGAATTATACAGAAGATTATGTACTTCTTTTAGAATTTCTACAGTGTTTTTCTTTCCCCCCCCCCCCCCCCCCCCCCCCCCCCCGCTTTCTTTATTCTTCCCCAAACATAACTAATTGTAGATGAATGTTCATGGTCCTTCTTCCACTCTTATTGTACTACACCTACTTTGCAAAGGCACTTGAATAAATTTGTTACAAGAGATAACAGAAAGTAGGTTTCCATTCACTAGCAAAGCAAACATGAAACCTCTCGAAAAGCTGTTAATGAGCAGCACCTCCTATACACCTGGAGGCACCGCCCTCAGACCAATCAGGTCTATCAGACATTTTCGAAAAGAAAAAAAAAATAGATCGATAGGTGGTAACACACCTTCTCACTTGTGGAAAGCTTGACATCAAGCTCTGCATAATTACCCATTGATTGGAGTCAGGTGTGTTGCAGTAGTCGGGAAAATCCTAATACCTGCGGAATGCCGGCCCTGGAGGACTGAAGATGTCCACCCCTGATCTAGGAAGATGCTGGTCAACTGCATGGGTTTAGCATTTGATTGCTCAAAACCAGTAGGTTAGTGGCTTTTTAAAATCACTGCCAGGTTTCATGCAATTGTTTTCATCAATGAAATGAAATAATCCAAAAGGGAAATTTAGTAATGCACAAGTCATTTTCAAATCAGACCAAACAACTAAACACACATCATGCAGGCATAAAATGTTCATTTTTGTGCTTAAGTGGAAGTTGTGTAAATTTGTATCATTAATTTTTTCCTAACATCTTTTGGATGGGAATTTAAACAACAAAGCAAACCCAGCTGGAGACTGCACATGTTACTACTGACAATGCATCCATGGAAGAAAATTAAAAACAAAACTTTTTTTTTTTTTTTTTCCTCCCAGGAATATCCTTCATATATAATGTGTACATCCGTTTTCTTCTTGGTCTACCATGTGTCCTCATACATTGCAGACCTTTGTACCCCATACTTCATCCCCAGGCCCATCAGCTTATGTGACAGTATGAGATGAGCAAATAGCAAAGATAAAGTGAGCAAAAGCTGAATGGTGACAACTTTGAGACTCTTTGGTTTCTCTTGATCAATGATTTGTCAGTTTGTCCTGCAGAGACACTGTAGGGAAAAGCTTTTCAGCCCTGTATGCATTCGTATTATACATTCACAAGTGTAAAGCCATTCACGTGGAAAATGTTTGCTTTGATACATTACATTCAATAATGTTCAGTGTAATGAAGATGGGCTGGGGGGATGGGGGGTTAGTATTGGTTTGACAGTGAATTAAAATAACATTTTCATTTGCAAAGAAGACATGATGTCATGTAACACATATAGCTTTCAGATTCAGAAATTATATGTCTGCACATGTGTAAGAACACAGTTACAAACGTGTAAATAAACAGATGTAGCAAAACTTTGATGTTTATTTATGTTTGGCTCTTTAGGGGAGGATTTAAGTGGGCACGAATGATCATGTCCATGGGAGCAGTGAAGAGAAAAATGGGGTATGTGTGTGGAACATAAACACAATTTCTAACTCACACAACTTCTAGCCATTCCAATTCTCTCTGAAAATAGGCCCACCGCTTGGCTGCTTGAGTTAAGCTCCTTTTAGTCTTTGCTATAAGTCTAACAGACCTGCATGTGACCTGAAGAACCCTATAAAGATGCAATGTAGAGCTTTGTGCTCTAAATCAGCGGGCAGAGGAGGTATTCCTCTCTCTGAATATTGCCAGGTAAATCTTCTGTAATTTGACTTGTAAATAAGATGTCTATCCACTTTAAATGATGATAAATAATGTAAGGTATCAAGGCAAATTCGATGTCATAAATCAACATTAAACGGTGTTTCCTGTTTGTCATCTCTCCCTCTTTGGGTGTCTGTGTGTCTGTGATAATTCATGAGTGGCATCTTGGTGTGCCAGGGGTTACACATTCAACCCATCCTGCCTCCGATGGCATGTGATGTTTTTCTAATTACTCTGAAAAATGATGGAGGGTGTCTCCAGTCGAGTGTGTCGCTGACTATGGCGCCACTGGCTGCAGAGACATACATCATTCTAATTGGCTCAAATGGCTCTAATATATGCCACCATGTTGCCTTCATGGATCGGTGGCGTTGCCTTCTACAGATCAATACAGTAACAGCACGCTGACACAGAAGAGTGTTGCTTTCAATAAGAAGCCCAACGACTTTGGCATTTCAGTGTTAATCTTTTTGCCATCCACCAATGAGAGCGGTAATCGGCAGTAATTGAAGAGACATTAAGTCAGGAGATGGAGATAGAAAGGGTTGATATATGTCCGGAAGCTCCAGATTTTGCACATATCCATGTGTGCAAGTGTGGGATTGAGTGGGTGTGTGTCCGGTGAAATATTTTTGTAATTATAGATATCTTGACATTTAAAAGGGGCTTGAAAATACAAGAGAAGAAAAAGGGTGGGAGGTTGATGCTGCAGGGCACTGATGCCTAATCATTAACATGTGGCTTAATCTTTCTTGTGTGGGAGACGTGCTGACACCTGCATATTCCACCGAGTTGACAAATTACATCTAGTGAAAAGTGCCATTTAGTGCATTATACAGAAATTGACAATTTATAGACACTATTCAACTTCCAAAACAGCAACTAAAACAGCCATCAGAAATTTCCTGAAGTCAAAGACTTACCTTGAATATAGCACTTCATAGCTAAACAAATATAGTTTTAGTTCTCTTTTCACTGTACATTCCAGTTGATCAATATTAGATATAAAAATAGTTCATCAATACTCGTAGAATTCCAGCTGGTAGACAAAGTGTTTCAAACAGCACTGAGCATCAGCACACCTTTCTTATGTTTTTGAATGATCTGACACCTTTGATCATCCTGCAGACTGCAGGTGTTTCATGTGCATGTGAATGATCTTCAGAGGGACATCAAAGTTATCGTTCTATTAATAGACAGTAGCAGCCCTAAAGATCCCACCAGGTCTCATTGATTCTGACCTATGTTGCTACAGTGCTACAGAGTACACACGACAGAAAAATGAAAGAACTTTACAACTTATACACTAAAAACATGATTTTCAATTTTAAAGCTATAAACACAAACATACAGCACATTTCTAGTTCAAATAAAAGGTTTCATGGCACTGCGTCTTTGTTAAAATGTTACTATTACTATTATTTACATTTCTCACATTTAGGATCAGTGGATGGGTGTAATAAGTATGGCACATGATCCTGCCCCAAATTAGTATAGTAACCCATTTTCTATGGCATGCATTCAATGTGACTGAGGAAACTTCCATTTAACATTTTCTCCCATGAATCCTGTAAAAACGGATTGACACAATGACATACTGACTTCCCAGCAGAGCGTCTGATAAAGCACCAATGGGCGTGTCCTCTTCATTCCTTAAACTGATGTACACATATCTGTGTTGTGAATCTGAGATTGAATGACAAAGAGAGAGAAAACAAACTATATTGCCCCCAGGAGACATAGATCACTGTCACCAGGGTGGAAATGGATGGTGGTCCTGCAGTGTGGACTTTTTGTCAGGAGACATTTTCCTGTCCTCTTTTTCTCCATTTCATACATTCTTGTTCTGTCTTCCTCTCTTATCCCTTGATAGAGCAGCTGTGAAGATTTCAGTATGTGTCACTAGTCTTCATTTAAAGCCATAAAAATGGTACGAGGAATGATAAACACGGGCTCAGTAGCAATGTACACTGTTGTGCAAAAACCTCTGCCTCACTGGGATTCTGACCGTGGCTAAAAAATAAACCCCAGGCTTGGGTTTTTGCTACCTTATCAGACCATTACAGCTGTTGGTGCTCAAAGAGGCTCAGCTGCTTTCCTCTTGGTGTGTGCATTGGTGTGTGTGTGTGTGTATATAAGTGTTTTACTGAGGAAAAAAGGGGAGACAAGGTGAAGGCAAGCAAGAGAGAATGGTTCTGAATCAGTCGCAAACCCCGACCGCAACTCTGCTCCTTGAGTGCTAATACTTTTCCATTTTTTAAAAAATCGTTCGTATTTCATAGTCTGTCAAGCTAAAAATTACATATAACTACCCTTTAGGTCATTTATTTTCTTCCAGGGTCAAAGCTTATTTTTAAACACCATTTTTTTTTAATAAACTGGATCTTTCATTATTTTTCATCTATCCAATAAAAAAGATTATAAAAGATATTCCACTTTTGAAAAAATAAGGCTAATTAGATTTAAAAAGTGGTAGAAGTAACTTGTCTTTTTTGTTTGCTTTTATAAGCCAATTGTCCTTCACTCTGTGTACTACATTTTTTAAAATGGAAAAATGGAGGTTTAAAATGATGTCATAAGGGGACCATTGCAACTTGGAGTCTAAGAATATATATATATATATATATATATATATATAAAAAGCTTTTATATTATATACATAAAAAAAATGTGCTCATCAACATTGACATGGTTAAATAAATGATTGTATAACCTCCGGATGCTCACAGAGTTCAACTTTTGCACCTTTACCAAACATTGCATCAGTCTACCTGCCATGAAACTGTGTACATAAATAAGTAAAATATAGCATGGGGTTTATATAGAGGCTGTTTTCCTTTTTGGACACAGCTTATGTTATTTCTTATGTGATGCAAGGGGGAAATCCGTTAAACCACACCTTACTGAATGCCTGTCATAGTAGCCAAGGTGTGTTTGTTGGAAAAAGTTGTGGAAAGAGTGGAACAAGACCCAGAGAGGACAAATGGCTAAAGATATCTAAACACAAAGCTATTGTGCAAAGGCAGGAACAGATTAAGATTTTCAGAGGAAATGAACGTACACGCATACAAGATGATAAATAATGCTTGATTCATCCAGTTTAACCACTTGTGCGTGCTGTTTTGTTGTGTAATTGGTGCCACTGAAAAGACAACCGTTAATAGTCCACTCGTTAAAATGCTTTCTTGACTTAATGAAAATTCTTTAGAGATAACCGTCAACATCTCATCAGGAAAATATCCTCACAGCCAAATATACCCCCTCCTACCAGCAGATGAGATAGAGTTTCTCTATCCTTAGACTAGCTTCAGTAACTGATCTATATTTAACCGGCAGCATAGTTGGCAAAGTTTTTCCATTAGCTAACCTCACATGCAGTTTTATTGCCATGTCAAATTTTGGAGAAGTTTTTTCTGGTTGTTTTCCATTTCTTGTGTTTTTTACTGAAGTCCATTTATTACTACTGCTGTCCAAAAAGCTCCAGGCTTAAAAATTGTGAGCTGACAATGTGTTGAGTGAAATCAAAGTGCTTCATGCAACTGTGTTGTCTATTACAATGTCAAGCTTCCTAACTTGTAAACAAGAAAAGCAAGCAAAGACTGATTATGATCCGTCATAGGATTATGCTGTTGATTATGAAATCTTAATTCACACTGAAACTTATTTTGTTTTTAACTTTTAAGCTGCTTTAATATCCAGCTCTAACAACAAAAAAAAACACAGATGAAGATAATTAGATTAAAAGTTAAAATGTACACAATCTCCACTAAAAATCTGAATCTCTGATTAATATTAAGGGTTTTAATCCTCCAAGTTTATATAGCTGAAGCCCAACTACTGTAATGTCTCAGACTGCAACTGATTGTTAAAGCGGTACTTCCTGAGACATCAGCTCTGCTGAACATAACTGATAACATTACCAATAACACGAGCCATCCTGTTCCCTGAATATTCTCAGAGTCCATTTCCTGAAGGATGTAATTCAGCTCTCTGTCCATTTATCTTATTCATAATTAACTCCCCTTTTCACTGGCTTCGTTGTTCAGCCTCCTCTTAAAATCCTAAGAGCTCTTCATCCTGCAGATGTTTGCGCTTACTTAAAAAAAAAAAAAGAAATTTTTGTGGTCCAATTTAAAAGATAAATTCATTTAATAAACCCATATTTCTCTGTATTTAAACTGAAATGGCACACATGAGCGTTTTGGCTTCAGTCATGCACCTTTGTTTTATTCCTTTCCAGAGACGTAGGCACTGAAGTGCCTGCGTGCACTCAGGTATATATTTCTATTTCATGTTCTGCACATTGATGCATACCAGGCCAGCACAAGTTCACAGAGCACAAAGTCAAAACAATTTATTGGTCATGACAAATGAAACTGTGGATATGGACATGAGCTTTGTGCTCATACCCGGAAAAGCCCCAATACACAAACAAGCACACAAACAAACTAACATTATGCATGAAAGGCTAAAAGGAGTGCAGCAATCCTTCAGGGACCTCTATGGGCTGCATGATGATTCAGTAGACTGTGCCAGGGCCTCTGCTAAAGGCGTTGAGTGTATCTGTACCAGGCAAGTTCAAACAGTTTCCGAAAACTCAACCTCTGAACTGCAGCATAAACATGGCCGTTTGCTTTTCTCAAATCCATTTGCAAGACCTCTTTAAAATTGTCTTGCTTGGATACCAGATTGGAAGTGAGAGGTCTTCATGGGGCCACGTTTTGTTTTTATTGTGACAGGCCAGCATCGCAATTCAAGGCATGAAAGGGCTGCAACAGAAACACGAAATAAAATAAAACCTCACTCGCATGAACTTTGGGTTAATTGAGGGCAGAAACGTTCACTTGTTTAACTCCTTGAATACTTCAGTTGATTCAATTCACAAAAAAGGGGTACACAGCAAAAATGTCACAGAAAACAAGAAAAAAAGGGGGGAAAGACAATTCTTATGTCTTCTGGACTCAGCTTTATAAATTCTCAATTTCAGATCGCAAATTTAGTCCTTTTCTGCCTTTAAACTCAACCATAAAGAAGAAGCCTGTAAATCAGCTGTCTGACTCTCCCATAAACACAGATGGTGCACAGTCGCAACAACAAAATACTTTCTGGAGTCAAAACATATAAAAACTATTAATTGACAGCAGCATTTTATAAACATAAGAGTCTACAGTGTTAATTTGTCATCAGTACAAAGAAATTTACTCCTGTCTGAATGTTGCGAGTCCATTTTGGTAATGTTAATAATCAGACTTGGTTATACATTGTGGATCTTATGGTATTTGTGTTAGTTATTGTTTGGCTTCCTCCCAAACTCAGACGTACAGAGGTGGTCTGCTGTAGATCCTTAAAATGGAAACAGTGTCAGTGACTTAAGACTCATCTAAACTGAACTTTTCAACCTGCACATCTGGCTATTGCTCAAGTAACCCTCACATCCGGGCACTTTGTGCAAGCCAGTAATCTTTAACAGATATGCCTTTCCAAGGCAGCAGCACTAAAAGCTTTAGACAAGTGGAGGTCATGAGAGGGGGTTATCCCAGTAATGTTTTTAGGATGTGAGAGCAGGGCCTGGCCCACAGCCACAGCCCTAAATATCTACTCTGCTGTCAAAACAAACAATGTCAAACATGTTGTACGAAGTTGTTTAGAGTTCCTCTTCTGCAGCATCTTTCCAAACTGATTTCCTGTTTATTTTTTTCTTTTCATAAACAAAAAACTATGGTATGAAATCAGAGGAGCTGGATGGAATCTTTACTACATGAAATACTTGATGACAGTTAAGCTTTGAGCTAAATGGAGAAATAAAAAAATAAAATGTGTTCCTGCAACTAATGAAGAGAATCCCTCAGACTGTCCTCAAGAAAATGTAATCATCAAAGTGACAGCACAAAGACTTGAAGGGAGAGAGGATAGGAGGACCAAGTGTGTGCTTGTCTGCTCTTTATCTTCTTTTTAAAGGATTTTTGAAGGCATGACAGTCAATAGAGGTCAAACAGCCTATATAGAGTAATTTGGCTGGACTTCTATAGATCATAAATGGGATGTGACACGCATACTGATTTCAGTTCGGCTAAGGATAAACATTCGAGGACTGCAGTAGCATGTTCATAATTCCCACATAAGTACATAAATCATGTTGTCATGATGAATCAAAACTATGTTTGTCCACCTGGTAATAGGGGGGAAAGGGTTTTACTGATTGAAGCAGACTCCTATCATTCAGGCCAGTGTCCTCTCAATCCAGCCAAAGTACAAAAATAATCTTTCATTGCAGCCCCTGGAAAAGCTCGTCAGCTGAATGTGAATGTGTGTGGTCTCAAAGATTTATGTTAAAATGTTTTTAATTCACAGTTGTGAGTAAAGAGAGTGCCTCTCGTGACCTCGTGGGCCCACGAGATCCATTCAAAACAGATGTTAAAAGTGGAAAAACCCATGGCTATAAATCTGAAGAATAGGTCCGAAAGTTTTTCAAACAATCGGACCGAGAAAATCTGTTCACATCAGCAAACTTTTCAGATTTATGAGAAATCATGTCCTGAATAAACCCCAGACTTATAGGAACATGCTATATATTGCAACTGATTCAGTAATATAAACTGACAAGTAAAAAGTGCTCCTCTGCTACGTTGTGTCTGCTCTTTACATTAAAAGCTGTTTGCTTTGATTTTTTCCACCATGTTAAATCATTATACTTCTTCTGGTTTCTCTTTGCAGCAGTGGCAAAGGGAAATCTTTCTCTGAAATCAAAAGTAATGCAAGTTATAGAGCACACCTAGATGATTATTAGCTTATTATAATTTTGTTACAAGGAGTATTTATATCATTACATATGAAAATGGTTCTGTTTACTTTTTTGCCAAACTTGTCCAAACAGCTATAAGTTTCCCTAAATGTATGATAATGCTGAATAGACTGTATAAAAAGATGGGCTCTGTTGCTGTGATATAATTGTTATTTTGATAATGAGCATGCAGGTAAAGGAGCTGAGTTAGTCACCATGACATTCAACTGTCAGTTAAAGTGGCTATTTACTTAATTATTCATGAGTTTGAATTTCCTGTGTTTAACATTTATTAAAACAGTTATTGGAGAAATTAATACTCAGCATGGTTCCATTTGTGTAGATTTGGGTGAAAATGTGAATTTTCATGTTTTCTGTACACTTGAAAGTGTAGTGATGATGATCAGCCCCCTCATCACTTCCTTATGCTGCACCATCATGTTGCGAAAGTAGTTCAGAGGACACCAGAAACCATTTCTGGAGTGGGCTTTTTGTGTTTTGTGCCATCACCATAGTTTGGGAATGAGTGGGTTGAATTCAGTTGAATGTTTCTTTTCTTTTTTTTTTTTTTTTCCCTTTCCTAAATGTAACTGGAAACTTTAAAGACAAAACTATGAGACTAGCTTTTCAATGAAAAATGCTGCTAAAACAATCAATAGGTTCCTTTTTTTGTTTTTTTTGCTTTTGTTTTGTGACAGTTTACTTACTTTCACCACAGAAACTGAAAACAATGTTCTTTCCCCCCCCCATTTCTATTCCTTAAAAGTGCTTAAATTTTAGAAGCATTGGGGGGGGGGGGGATATATTTTTTGCTTTAGCCATGATCCATTTCTATTTGCGATAAAGAAGTTTCGGTTTCTAAACCTAAGAGTGATGTTGCAACCTAAAGCCAACCAGAAAACTACAAAGTTTCATCGGGATGTGCTTTAACACACAACTATAGCAACCTGTAAAAGGCACTTGTCATAAACAGCCTTGCTATAGAGAGAAATATGACTCAAACATGTTTGTGTTCTAATCTTACTGATGGTTTTTGTGTAAACCCAACCAGGAAGTGGGAAAAGAGTTTTAAAAAAGTGTTGTCATTGTGCCATTAAACATGTGTTGCTCTTGATCTCACATGATTAAAAGGAGAGAATTTAGCTGCTCTAAAATGCCCTTCCTTCCCCTTAGCTGCACTTTGTGGCTGGTTAAATAATACAACTGACAATGACATCTGCTCTGATGTGGAAAGATTTACGAGATGAATTTCTCTCATGCCGCTTTTAAGACAGTACAGTACTTCTCATGTTGCCATTGTAAAATCGTATGCAGGGTCTCAAACTGTTGGAGGACTTGTTGCTTTTGCAAGAGCCTAACTTTTTATTTCTGCAGCAGATTTTCACACCTTCATTTTAATTTAAGTCTTTAAGGCAGCCTTCATCTGAAGTTAGATTAAGGATGTCAAATCATCATAATACAGATTTACTCCTCAGGTTTGGATGAAAACAGAACAGTTTTGTTGGGAATATTTTCCTGGGAGAAATGACCTATGATGATGTATTACATGTTCCCTTTTTTATCTTCTCAGTTGTGACATTTCCCTTGAGGTCTGCCAGTATTTCAAACTCTTGAATTTATTGTTTGTGACAGTCAACAGTAATTTCATCCCAGGTTAAAAGGACCAAATGAATCCCTTAAGGACAATGAAAATTCACCATGTAAAAAAGCAAAATTTACTGGAATCAGAAATCATATATGTCACTGAGAGGACAGACTGACACATGATATAGAGAAAGAAATAGACATTTTTTTTTCTTTTAACCCGGCTCTAGTTACAGAGGCAGCAAACTAAAGAACAGAGGAGCAGACTAATGGTGACCCAATCAAAGGTCTGTTCTGTTCTAATTAAAACCTCTAATCCATTCATTTTCTCCCACAAGGACTCCACAGAAAGCACCAGACGGAGGCCTGATTCAAATGAATGGAGGAATTAAATGCAGAAACAAAGGCCGCAGCCGTAGATAATTGCAGAGGAAAAGGCAGCGCAATTGAAAGTGACATCACGAACGTAAACAGCCTTCTCAGATGAAAGCACATCCTGAATCAGACGCCACGTATTCAGAGCGAGGAAGTAGAGAAAGTCAGTGCATTACAGTACAGTGCGTGAATACAACGCTGGCATGGTTTGTTAGTAATTGTTGAAGTGAACTGGAGTGATGGTGGCAATTGTTGATAATGGCTCATGCTATGTTGCCAGATGAGATCAGTTGAGGCAGGCAACATCCACAGGCTACTAGTAGTGCTGTGTATGTGGTTTCTATGACAAGGGGGAATTCCTGAAATATCTAGGCCATGAGAGGATATTATAAATACACTTGCTACTGAGTGAATTTGACAAGTAGATGAAGAGACAAGCTCAAACCAAATTACTGCATGGACACGCAGCATTTGCAACTTATTGTTCATGATGTGATGTTTGTTGCATCATAAGGTTAAAACTGAATACAAAGCAGATATAGTCTTGTGAAAATAAACTGCAGCCTCTTTGATATTACTTTTATATACCTGGTTAAAAAGGTTGCTTTTAAAATTAGATAAATACAGAATTGGATTAAACAACAACGCAAAATGTGCAAACTGAGTTTGGAAAACTGGGTAAATGTGGTGCAGCTACTCAAATGTGCATCATTACCTGATCATTGATTGTGAACTCTTCTGAAAACAGACATTTTGACAATTTGCTGGTCTTGAGTTTTCAGTGTTACAGTATGTTAGCACAATGCCAAGGAAGAAAGACATCCGTGGCTGTAGAGAGGCAGCTACTGCCAATCAATTTCAGAAGGCCACTTCCAAACTATTTAGAGTCAATCAATCAACTATGACTCTCGAGACTAACACTCAAAACAGTTTCTCCATTTCCCCAGGAGTGACTATCCAAGAATGTTTGCCCCAAGGTGAACCATGCAATGTTTAGAGAAGTCACAAAAAGACTCTCAGACTCTGTAAGCCTCAGTTAGCGTGTTAAATGGTTCGTGCAACAGGACAATGATCCAAAGCACACCAGCAACTCTGGAAGTGAATGTTTGGAAAAGAAAATATTCAAGGTGTGGCAGTGGAGCAGTCAGTACCCAGACCTCAACCTGACAAGGCTTTGATGAGACCATTAAAAAGTCATTTATAAACAAATGCCTGCAAGCCTCAAAGATCTGAAGCAACATTGTCGAGTAGTAGTGGGCCAAATTTTCTATGTAAGATGTGAGAGACTGATAACATCTTACAGAACTTAATTACTTCCAAGTTATTGCTGCTGAAGTTTGCACATCAGTGGGTTTGGCCGTTTATCAGAACCAGTTTGTACTGCAGATGAATGCGACAATGTGCACGTGTTCTGCTACTGTAGCACTGTTGCTTTACAGACTTTGTAGGGGATCTGTGTGTGTATGTTTAGTAGTGACTAACGGCCCCAGTCAAAGATGCTTTACAACAGTCTTGACTGCCCACGTGTACATCTCTCAAAGGCAGCTGTATATTTTTCAGTCACCTGTAACCTTGTGAAGGATAAACCTATTAAATAAAAAAAAGAAAAAAGAATGAATTCATTTTGTCACAAGTCTATTATGCTTATAACACTGTCACGCAAACATATTTTGTTGTAAATATTCAGATATGCTTTAAATGCTTCACTCACGTACCCGTACTTGATGTAATAATTTGGTACTCTCATTTTATTTGCAATAAAGAAAAAAATGTTTTGTTTTTTTTCTTAAAGATCATGCATGGACAACACTGGCTAACATTTTTAATGTCAAGTACAATGGATAAGAATCAGAAGCAGTATTGAAGGTGTAAGACAGGTGTTTTACCGTCTGACTTGGGGAGCAGAAACAGAATAAACAAACAATCAGGTGTGTTCAGCTGTCCCTGATATTCTAAATAGCTGACTGAGCAACTGTGCCAACTGCTGCTGTCCTCTAAATGAACAGGAATTCCTACTTATATCCAAGTATAACTGGGACTAATGACAAACACAATATCCAACACGTGATTCATACATTTACACAAATACATGTTTACTGTAATCGGTGGCTACTGCTTGTGGGACCTCACCTACAGCTTAAAGATACTCAAAACATTTGTGCAAATGTCATCTGCAGCATGCAGCAGTATGTATATAACACTTGCACACACACTTGCTGTATGAAATGTGTGTAGTAGTCTGGAGACATATGTTCTTTGCACCATGTAATGCAGCTGAGGAATGGCTATGTAACAGAAGGAGAGAGCGTCACCGAATCTCTGTGCGCTTTTTCTGTCAGGATTTATGTACCAGTGTTAGTTCATTCTTACCAAGTTTATTTTTCATTTTGGGTGTGTGCACACCAGTCACACTCTTTGTGGCAAAGATTTAAGTTATGTCCCATCAGCACATAAAGAAACAGACTTCATTGTCTTGGTTACCAGGGTAATGAGACCCCCTCCAGGTGGTCACAATACAATTAAAGTAATAAAATAACACAATAATGATATAAAGATATGATAGCAATCACAAACCAAGGTCTAATGGGTGATTGTGGTGTATTATAGCCACATGTCTGCTGTAATTTTACCCTAATTTAGTTGTAGAGCTGCATTAATTTGAATATTTGTTGTCTTGAGAGGAAAACATTTTTAAAAGAAACACATTTGGGGAAAGTGGCTGTCATTTTCTATCGGGAGAGAGAACGTCTTCAAAAAAGAAAGAAAACAGTGGTCACAATGGTCTGACCAGCAACAGGAGGTTATAAAACTGCAGCTTGGTAGCCAGAAATACCTTTTTTTTTTTTCTTTTTTTTTTTTTTTTAGATAAATAGATAAAAAGCAAGAAAAAAGTCACCAGAAACAAAACATGCCCAGCACTTCAAAGATGCTAACTGTCCTTTAGCATAATTTCAACTCATTGCTTTCACAGCATACACAGAATCATTTGTAATGTGGTATTTGATGTGCTTTATGAAATGAAGGTGTGTCCTGCACAAATTAGTGCAATTTAAACTCCAGAAGACTGACAAGTAGTAAATTTGGAATTTATAGATATATAAAACAAAGACAACAGTTTAGTTAACTAGGAAAAAAAAGACTGTTCTTTATCCCCTGAACCTAAAAGCTCACACCAATAAATCTGAAAGCACTGCACAAAAGAGAGGCTGGATCACAGAATGCTCTAAGAAAAGTCAAAGGTTTTTAAATCGATGTACAAACAGGCAACCAGTCCAACGTTTTAGAAAAGAGTAATGCTTTGTCATTCTCTTTGCTAAAGGCAACATTCAGGGAGCAAAGTTCTGAATCAATTGTACCATTTTAGAGGTAAACCAGATCAAGACAGAGTCCTGAAGCATTGCAGTAGCCTACACTGCTGTCAATCTGTTATCACCAAATTCTGGTAGGATGATGCATCAAGTTTTATTTTTGGTTCATTTGAACTTTCACATTGTTGCTGATTCAATCATTTGATGGTTTTTGGCCATGAGTAATGGTTTTACCTTAAGCAGATCACTTTTACAAACTACAGTAGTCACTCAACAACACTGAAGTTTTATAAATCTCATGTCAGCTTTAAATAGCTGATCATGTTCCTTTATGTCAATCCAGAATCATTTGTAGATATATGCTTCTTATAATCAACAACTTTCCCTCTAGATCTCATAAGGA
Organism: Atherinomorus stipes; assembly: GCA_023101725.1. NCBI lineage: Eukaryota > Metazoa > Chordata > Actinopteri > Atheriniformes > Atherinidae > Atherinomorus > Atherinomorus stipes. Next base: position 111,775 of record JALJCO010011043.1, on the reverse strand, counting down.
ACCTCTGGACACAAACATTATTTCTGTGCCTCTTTTGCAGCAGATATCCAAAAACATTTTTTTTTATCTAAGCCAGCATTAAGTGGGGTTCTTTGCAGAACATTTACCTCTTTTACAAACAGCCGCATGTCACAATACTCGTGTCAACAGATTAAAACGGTTTATGTTGAAGGGAACAACAAAAAAAAAAAATCTTGAAAAAAAGTGCAATAAATCACTGGGACGTATGAATAGAAAACAAATGTCAAACTTCAACAAGATATGATACAAAAGAGGAAAGGTCAAAGATGAAATGATCCCTAAAGTGATCGTGACAGCCAGATATATGAAACACTTTGACAGGAGTTGTGTAAACATGATTAAAGGCAAAAGCATAAATCCTGAATCCACAATGAGAAGTTTTGATTGTTTACAAATAACACAGCTTTTGCATTTCTACCCGTTACAGCTCTATTTTCACACGTATGGGGTGGTCTTTCTGGGCCACTTCACAGCAACATCAGCAAGGTATCACTATTTTTTCTGACACTGTGTCCTTTGAAGGTGACACATGACAGCTGTCACATTACAGCTCATCTTGTCACCCTGCTCTCTAACAGCTTTCTGGGTCCCCTCTCCCTAGACACCAACAATGCTTGCAAAAAGCTTTATGTGCCCTTTGAGTCACACCCGTACAATTTGCTTTCACTCTGCCCACCTCTCAGCGACTGACATGTCCTGCCTCTCTCTGCCCTTCTGTTCTTTTATTTAATTCAGCAGCCTCCCATTTGTGATCATCCCCTCACATCTGCTCCTGTTGTCAAGCTTCTGCTCTAATTTCCACTCATCAAATCTATCATTCTTTGTGTTAATGAAATTACAAAAGTTAGGGAAATTTTGAAGTCAAAGTTATTGTTTGCAACGTTGGTAGTAGCAGAACTACTGCACAGTATAGCGAGATTATTTTAGGTGAAAGGAAGAGATAGATGCAGACATAAGGCAAGATTTTTACTGAAGCACATTCCTGGTACAATCCTGAAGGATAGAACTAAAAACCCAACATAGAAGCAAAAGGGTTTTACATTAAATAATCTTTTTGGAGCAGAATCAAAGTTAAAGTGTGTGTGTTCCTGTACTTGCTACATTGTCAATGTCAATGTCAGTTTTATTTATAAAGCACATTTTAACAACCACTATGGTTTACCAAAGAGCTGTACAGGGTTACATACAAGTAAGCACGACCACACAACCATAAAAGTTAAATAAAACAATGAAACAGAGATAAAAAAGGGAGAAGAGAGAGGGAAATAAAACAGCTAAAAATTGGTCAACCTATACGTCACCAAATACCAATGTAAACAAATGTGTTTTCACTAGCGATATGAATGATGCTACATCAGGAGCGGTCCTGACCTGACGAGGGAGGGCGTTCCAGAGCTGGGGGGCTGGCACTGCAAAGGCCCTGCCACCTCTAGTCTTCAATCTGGACGGAACCAATCTCGGAACCACGAGGAAGGTATCATCCCCGGACCTTAAAGACCTTAGTGGTCTATAAAGCTGAATAAGATCTGCTAAATAACAAGGGGCCAGACCATTTAGAGCTTTAAAAGTCAACAGCAGAATTTTAAAATCAATCCTTCGGCCCACTGGAAGCCAGTGAAGAGATGCAAGAACGGGAGAAATATGTTCTCGTTTCTTTGCCCCCGTCAACAAACGGGCGGCAGCATTCTGGACCATCTGAAGCCGGTTTAAGGCAGACTGATCCAGGCCCACGTACAGAGTTACAAAAGTCCAGCCGGGATGTAATCAGGGCATGAATAACTCTAAGTCTTTAGGGCTTAGATATGGCTTAACTTTGGCATGGAGCCTCAACTGGAAAAAGCTAGTCTTTATTACAGCCTTAATTTGACAACAAAATTTAAGAGTGTCATCAAATATCACACCAAGGTTTCTTACCTGAGGGTGACAGTAAGCAGCAAGGGAGCCTAAGGACCTAGACACACTCACCCCTGCTCAGTAGAGCCAAATAATATAACCTCAGTTTTGTCCTCGTTTAAGGCCAAGAAATTATGAGTCATCCAGGTTTTGACTTCACTCAAGCAGTCTAACAAGGACGGGACAGACTTATTGCCATTGTTTTTAAAAGGCATATACACCTGTACATCATCAGTGTAACAATGAAAAGGGATCCCATACTTTCTAAAAATAGTGCCCAGGAGAAGCAGGTACAAGGAGAACAGCAAGGGACCCAGTACTGAGCCTTGGGGGACCCCACATGTGAGAGGAGCAGTGGAGGAAGAGAACTCACCTAAATGCACAGAAAGGTTCTGCCAGAAAGGTAAGATCTAAACCAATCTAGAACTGTCCCTTTAATACTGACACAATGTTCCAGACTATATAAAAGAGTAGAGTGGTCTATGGTGTCAAACGCTGCTGACAAATCTAAAAGAACTAAAATTGCTGCATGGCCAGAGTCAAGAGCCAGTAAAAGATCTTTAAAAACTTTCAGGAGTGCTGTCTCCGTACTGTGGAGTGGTTTGAAACCAGACTAGAATTCTTCACCAATCCTCGAGTCCACCAGAAAATAATGCAGTTGGTTAGCTACAATTTTCTCTAATATCTTGGACAGGAAAGGGAACTTAGAAATCGGCCTAAAATTTGCTAAAAGGGGATGCACTGTGGCATGCTTTAATGTAGAAGGGACACAACCAGTATTCGGATATATGGTAACGAATGACAAAACAATAGAGTCAATAAAACTAAAAACGTCTTTGAACAACTGGGAAGGAATGCTATCAGAAGGGCAATTTGCAGGGCGTAGGCTTTTTACCACCTCAGATAGCTGGCTCAGTGACACATCTTCAAACTGGTGAAAAACAGCTGAATTTGCCACAGGGACGGTCTGGTCCTTAATAATTTGTGGGAGCGAAGATTTAAGATTTAGATCTTGTCAATGAAGAACCGCAAAAAATCCTCGCAACGACCGAGTGAGAAATCCATAGGTGGTTCTTCACCTGGATTTACAAGAGAATCAAGCACATTAAACAATACCTGAGGCTTATGAGCATTTTTTGACTCAAGGCTAGATAAATGGCTAGTTTTAGCAGTTTTTACAGCCTGTTAATAAGAATAAAGGGACTCATGGAACATCTGCAACGAAACTTGCTGCCTGTCCTTATTCCACTTTCGTTCAGCACGCCTACACGTACGTCTCAGAGCGCATGTAGACTCATTCAGCCATGGTTCCGATTTTGGCCTATTACAGTTTCTAAGGACATTTTGGACTCTATAGTCCCAAATTCCCCTAGAGACGATATCAAACAGCGATAACCAGTCATCAGAACTGGGATTATCAAATTTCTCCACAAGCTGAGAGTAAGAGATTTTAAAAGCAGAAGAAAACTGCAGGGGAGTTTCAGCATTGAGCACACGGCGATAAGTAACGGCAGAGCTCTTAATCAGTGGAGCAGGAAAAGATGCCGAAAACAAAACAGGCAAATGATCAGACAAGGACAACTGACATAAATCAGAAATTGAAATATTCAAACCATATGAGAGTACCATGTCCAAAGTGTGTCCTTTCTCATGCGTCGGACCAATTACCGACTGAATAAGACCAAATGAATCAAGAAGATTTAAAAAAATCGCTGGTCATCTGTTTGTTTGCACAGCATACATGAAAATTAAAATCACCAAGAATCAACAAACGCTCATATTTCACAAACACACTAGACAAGAACTCTGCAAAATCCCTGATAAAATCCTTATTAAATCTGGGTGGGCGATAAACCACTGCACAAAACATAGATATCGGAGTCTTTACCTTAAAAGTCTGGAGCTCAAAGCTGAGATGTTTGTCCACTGGAACTTGCTGGCAGCGAAAAATTGAGTTGAAGACCTCCACCTCGGCCTGAGGTGCGTGGAGAATTGAAAAAGCTGCAGCCAGGAGGTAGTAGTTCCGAAAGGGGCAACAGCTCACAGTCGTTGAGCCATGTTTCCTTTAGGAACATTAAATCCAGCCGATGTGAGGTAAAAAAGTCGTTCAACAGAAAAGTCTTGTTTGTGACGGATCTCACATTTAGTAAAGCCAGATGAACGTCTGAATTGCCACAAGATGAGTTGGGTGACAAAACCAGCCTTAGCGATAGGAGATTGCCCTGGTTGACTCCACGTTCCCGGGCCTGATTTCGCCAGATGACAGGCGGAAACAGCAGCTGATCGGGCTCCGAGCACCACACGGAGCTGTCAAACCCAGTAGATCCCACTCCAACGGGAAACACCGGCGTGATCCAGCAGTCCTTAACCTTCCAGGAGAACCGGGTGATCGCAGCCTCGAAAGAACGTTGATCCTCGCACAGAGCCGCTACATTGCTGGCCCTGGTTTTAATAAGTTTCAGTTTCACTTGGAGACCTCCACGCTTTCCACGCTTCCTCTGACGTTTCCTCCGAGTGAAGTAGTGAGGAGCGTGTCTCAGCAGGAACGCTGGAACGTCATCAGCGCCTGGAAAAAGCTTTGAGGGTAGCTCAACATCCTGCCAATTAAAAAAAACGACCAATTTCGAGAAGTGATTGGCGATCATAGGTGAGTATAGAAAAGACCTCTTGATAAAAAATACAGATGGCTTAGCAAACAATGTAGACTGCGCGGAGCATCAGACAGTCAGCCCAGCAGCCAGGCGCCATCTTGGCTATCGTCTCAACATTGTGAGAACCCTTTTGCGTTTTTAACCACAAAGTGAGGTCATTTTTTGAAAGTAAGGACATTTTGGTCAGTCCTCAGAAAAGCTTTTGGTTAGAGTTGGGGCAAGGTTTAAGTTTAGGTTATCAGTTGAGATGGTGAGGGTTAGAGTAAGGGGCTAGGTAATGCATTATGTCAACAACTGTCCTCACTAAAGCCCCGTTTCCACCAGCAGGTCTGGGTCGGGTCGGGCCGGATCGGTACTCGTTTTTTTGCGTCTCCACAGATAAAAACTGGGACGGGTACCCTTATATCCGACCTGACCCGGCTTACTTTTTTGGCACCCTTCGGTAGGGGTACTGATCTAACCGATCCGGACCAGAGAGGTGGAGCAAACACAAAAAGCAATACATTGATTTGTTGAAAAATCCCACTTCCCGCGTGACCAAGCGTTAAAACAAAGCTGGGGTGACTTCTTTTCTGTTTCTGTCATGTGTGGCGCGGTGTTTTGGTTAAACAGCATTGCACAGCGATGATGTCACGCGATCACGTAGCAGCGCTGTCCAGCGCCTCCAGAGTGGGTACAGGTTGCTGTGGGGACGCAGCGTGAAATCAACACATCCGTACCAAAACCCACCCGATCCGGCCTGGCCCGACCTGACCCGACCCAGACCCGTGGGTGGAAACGGGGCTTTAAGACAGAATTACAAGGATGCATGTTTGTGGGTGGGGTGGGGGGGATCATTAGATTTTCTAGCTTTTTCTTTAGTTCATGCACCACAGCAAAGTAAGTAGGTCTAACACCCACATACAAAGAAAAGCAGACTGCATTAACAGTAGTTATGTAACTTAACAGAATGTGCTCTTTCACTTCTATTAAAGGATCAGATGTGCAAAAATCAACACATTAGAAGGTGCACCTTTTCACACATCAGCTCTGATGTAACTAAATGTGTCTGTGAAAGCTCATGTCTGTATTTGCTCCAGAAAAATGAATACTGTCAAATGCATATTTGCTTCACAGATTTCATCATTAAGACAAAAAGGAATGCTGGATTTCTTAGCAGCTGTGTTGTCACCTTTAGCCTACATCTATTTGGTCTTTTTTTTTTTGTTGCATCCCGATTCCAGAATAGTTAAGACATGTAAGATCGATTCATTCATTCATTCATTTTCTGTACCCCTGGACCAATTCAGGGTTGCTGGTAGCAAGAGGCAAGGTACATCCTGGACTGGTCCCCAGTCAGAGAGATAACCAACCTGTCAAACACACACACACACATGCAGTGTGGGAGAATTTAGAGTAACCAATTAACTTAACATGCATATCTTTGGACAGTGGGAGGAAGCTGGAGTACCCAGGGAGAACATGCAGAATCCATACAGGATTATAAAGGGACAAAGCCTGATTACATCTGGCATCCCAAAACAAAATGTTCAAATTCTTATGGCTTTTGCTTCTAATGAGGTTTTGCAGATTCAACTATCCAACATTTGGTCTGAATAGTTGTCAGGTTTTGCATGTAAATACTTCCAGTTTCCAGTCTTTTAATAACAGCATTTTTAAATACCTTAAAATACAATGCATAATTTGACCATGAGACCCTCTGACCACCAATCCAGAAAACAAAAGTATTGTGTCAATCTTGCGCCATAAACAAGACTCTCAAAATGCTAAATACTGGGGAGCTCAGTGGGAGGATTAAAGTGCCAGCATATCTTGCAGGGATCCTTCTTATCCCTTTTGTGAAGGGGGGATTAATGTGTTGCTCCTTACGGCACAGCAAGATTTTAAACAAAAAAGAAAGAGTTCAATGTTAATTATAGTACTTTATTTTACTTCCCAGTGAAGTCAAAAATGGATGTGATATCTTTACTTGAACGTATGTAGAAAACTGTTTGTGTGGATATGTGCAGCTATCCATAATCCACCCTGAGCTATTGACAGTCAAAGGCTCAAAACCTTCTCACTGAAAATGCAATTACAACCAGATTTCAGCAACTTCCTCACACTGAGAACTTATTTCAGTAACGATAAATGGCAATTTTAATGTCCGAGTATCTTCTTCAGAATGAAATTTTCCACAAAATCCTTGTCCATATTTGTGGGTGCAATTTTGGTCAAACTATCAGACAAGCCTGGCGTCTTGGAAAGAACCAAACATTGTATGAAAACAAACAGCGAGGCTGGTTGGCCCAAGCAAAAACCGCTGACAACAGAAACATTGGTTTCATGGTTGAACCCACGCCTGTAAAGCTGTACTGAGACTCCACATCTCAATTGCTGTTATTATAGAGAACCCTAAAAAGGTTGATATCCTGAGGATATGTGACAATATCCAAGTCCTGACTGGATCTGAGTGGAGCCAACGAGAAGTGTCTGATAGCATAATGTCACCGAGTTATAGCAAGCACCTACTGTACAGCCAGTGTTGCAGAGCGGAAATTAAATCAGTGATTAAAAAAAAAAAGGACCAAACTGGGTCAGCCAAATGGTTTGGGGAAAAAATTGAAGGTTTGCAATTTGCTTTTAAAAACAAACTATTTTACAAACATACGTCATCTTCCTTATTCACAAATGTTCAATGGAGTTGCCCTGTTTTAAAGATGGTGATATACGCATTTATTCAAACATAATGTAAACTGCTTGTATGTGGTCTTAACATGTGCTTACACACTATCCGCTAGCATGCAGTTATCTACTTAAAACATAATCCATAGAGACCTGTCATGATACAGTGTTTAATTCTTTAACGGTAATATTACTCAGCAATACTTTTGATAATGTTTTGATACAGCACAAATCATCTCATGTTAACCTTTGTATGACCTGATAACTGCTCAAAAAAGGAAGAGATGCAGTTTAATCACTAGTACCCAAACTGCTTAGTTGTGTGGCTCATTAGTCAAACTACACAAATTAATTATGACCCATAGTTCTCAGTCTTGCATGAGTACAACACTTGCAACTCCCGCTCTAACCAAGCATCTTGATCTAATATTCCGTTTTCCTTATTTTGCTCAATTATTTAAATGATTCCTGGCTCACATTGTGAATCCATTTGCACAAATTATAGTAGGTGTAAACGAGCTACAAGAAAAAAAAGTGAATTCACCTCTAACCATCAATCCCACTTGCCTTCTCATCACTGACAGCCATTTTCCATTCTCATAAATACTTCCTAAATAGATCATGCAAATTAGGCTATGAATTAGCGGGAGGGATCGTGACGATGTGCTCTCCATCTGTGGCTCTGCACGTCCGTGTTACCACATCTATAATTGACAATCACTGTCATTGTACCGCATTTCAAAATGAGCTTCAGAGTTGGCCCCAGCTGCATAAATTAAGACTCGTGCTGTTACTTAATTGCTCCGATTAGCATGAGCTCTGTAGCAGAGCTGTGATGCTAATCGTGGTCGCAACTGGATTCAGCAGAGTCCCTTTCTGACTCGTACTCCTTTGCATTTGTCTGACTGCAACTGAATGCAGTCCATGGCCATTTTTTGTAGGTTTTAAAGGCTCTATCACAAAGTCAGACCTTGTCATTTTTTATGAATCGCTTTGACACAGAAATAGTCTGAAATTCATGCCAACTACCACACAAATATGCCATAAAATTCACTGACAGACTAAGCTAATATTTGAGGTTTTTGTCTGCACACACAATATTTGAGCTTTGCCTTTTTTCTTCCATTTGGCAACTGAGACTTGAAAGTAAGCAGCTGCATTAAACACCAGTAAAACATTTGCCAGTCAGTGAACAAAGCAGTTACACAAATCCAGTAAAATTTCTATTTTTATCCATTTCACAATTGCAACAATCATCCCTACAGCTTTGCACATTTCCATTAGAAGTTACTGCATCTGCAAATTTTACGCAAAATCCCTGCTCTGCCAACAAAGCTTGATGTGTTCAAAGTGGCACCTTATCCCTGTAAAACAGAGGTACAGTATATGCAGAAATGGTAGGGCTAGAGGGGGGATCCGGGTCTGGGCCTATGACTTTCAGATAAATTCAACAGCACTTATAGTAGTAATCTCACAACTGCTCAGTGCAGTTCTCTGTGCCTTCTTAACCTATCCGTTTGTTTTGTGGTAGTCTGGGCTTGGTTTGCCATTTGTGCTAGCGTAGGCTCCATGGCTAGGCACAGAAAGCTCAATCGTACACTAAAGACATGTTTCAGGCATTACTAAGTGTAATTTATGTTGTATATGTCAGAGGGGGTTGAAGGGAGTGTGGATTGGCTCACTTTGATGGAAAGAGGTGTGAAGACATGGCTGAAAAGGGAGCTGCCATTCCTCTTGGTGGCATTTCAAACAAAGTAAATTCAAAAGCTGTGTCAAATCTTTGCTTGACATTTTGTGATTAAATGATATGTTGGTACAAATGATAATAATACCATTGCACTCAGTAATGTAATAGTGTTACCAACTTGAGTTTACTTTTTTTTTTTTTTTTTTTTTTTTAATCTGCAAAGCAGGCAAGATCAGTCAATCAGAAATGCAAACCAGGGATTAGAGAATTGCCAATTCCAGTTTGCACCAACAATAGGACAGAGCTTGTAGAGCTTACTTCATTCATATTCATTTACTTAACAGTGACTAGCTGATACTGTACAGCTCAATATACTGTATTAAGGACATTAAGTTTCAGTGATTGTGTAGATTCAGCATCAATGTTTCCCAAATGCAGCCTTATATAAAGTGATCTGACTCAACAGTGCATTTATTCTTGTCCCCCCCCCCTTTTGGGGGGACTGCATGTCTGCATGAGAAACATAGCATAGTTAAGTAAAAGATATGTCATGAACCTGTAGACAGCACTGTCTGGGAAAGTGGCAATTCGCCCTTGGAAAAGCAGACGCAGCAATATAAAGAGTGGCCTATATCCGCTTCCCTCTCAGCCATTTTTTATACCGCTTCCTCATGTGGACGGCATGAATTCATGCATGACTTAATTGAGTCATTGTCTCTCCTTTGGTGCAGAATATAGACATCAAGGACTGCTGATAAGACACTAAAACAGGCAGCCATGTGAATCCAGGTGAGAACAGCTTGCGAGGAAAGGAAAAAAATGTTTTAAAATGACAGATTGCCAGTTTAACAGCTTTTAACGGTTGGGTGTTTCAGCAGTTGAGCTAGCATAGCAGGCTAATGAGGAACAGGAAGAAGACTGAAAGACAAAAGTGTTCTCAGGTGTAGATTGTGGATAAATGAGAAGCTGGAGGGGCTTGTGATCAGCTAGGGGAAAACCACCTCAGTAGGTCAGACATTAAACAGCCCAGTTAGGTGTGAAGTCCGTTTAGTTTGCCATTAAATCAGATAGAGGTACATTATGAGTAATTCAGCATGATGACAGGTGCAGCCAGTTATTCTCCAATATTTTCCATTAGCAGTTCAACACCACACAGCAGAGCATCTAAAGAAACACTAATCCCAAGCCTCTCATAGCTGCACTTTAAACAGATTTTCTATGATACAAAGTTCAAATCTGTTTACATTTCAAAAGGCAAGCAGTTGTGTTGTATCTGAATTACATTTAGGATGTCCAATAACATCACTCAAATATTGCTAAACTGATTAATGTAGTGTTTAAAACCATATCCGAGTGCCACAGTCAAAATTAATGTATAGCATGGACAATAAAGTCATTTAGGAAATCAACCTATGTATGACTTCACAAAACAAATCCAAATTCAGACACATCCAGCGAAATTAAAGAATCAATCAGTAACAGTACTTCCAGGACTAAGTAAGGCTTTGTCCTGTCCTTTCTTCACATAAAATCTGTGATAACAAAAGACAATTGTGACAACATCTCGGTTTTAGAAATAGTTTCATCCAATGTTCTCATAATGGAGTCATTATAAAGCATTGCAGCCACAATAATAGCAGCTGGTGAAATATTTGTGCATTAGATCCACCATGAATGATTCAATTATGCCATACAGTGTTATCACTGAGGAACATGCTCCAGTTCTGCTACTACGGCATGACACAAAGCCAGCTTTTGTGCTCAGTTTAAGACAGACAGTGATAAACATGATGCCAGTCCAGAGATGTGCATGTTCGTATACATGCATGTTATTCACCCTTGGATAGATTCTCCCGTGACAGAATGGGCAGGATCCAACAGCTGCAGACATCAGCATCAGGGCCAAACAAAATTCTGCTGACAGGCACAAAGAGCCGACAAAGGGTTAGCTCTCTGTTGATACACAAGACACTCACTACGATCCCACTATGATAAGATGAGGCGGCTAAAAGATAAGAGAACAGCAGATGGCTGGTTTCTCTACACAAACAGAGAATTTGTTTTGCAGCCAGCATGTCGTGCTGTGCATTGTTTTATGGAATTAGGGTGACTTTCTACACTTTAGAGCACCTTTGCATTTCCAGAATGAGTCAAATCGAGCAGGAATTAGAGCATGCACCGCACAAATTATAACAATCAATAGTAAAAGCAAGAGATGCAAAAATGTACTGTATGATAGCAATGAAGAGGCGTGGAATGCACAAAACATTACATAGATCTGGCATCATTATCAGGCACAATCTGATTTTTTTAAATGTATTATTTCTCATTTAGCAGTGCCACACTTAAGATAAATGTTTTTCACGTACTCAAATATTTGTGCCTTTATATGGAAATGTACAGATATGACATGCTTGAGTGCTCATTTCTGACAGACACTGGATATTTTCCACATGCAAGATTGATTCACTTTTAAAATACTTCCTGTGCTGCCTGATAGACTGCTGCTCTGTTCCCCAGAGAGAGGTCTGACATGCAAGCTGTCGAAATCTTCAGTTCAAAATTGACAACCCACACTGTACCTTACAAGTGGTGTGCCAGCGCTTTTCTTTGGCAACATGTTCACAAGAGATTACCTTCTTTTACTGGTTATCTGCCAGAGACCACCATCCTAAAAAAAGAATTTGTGATTTGACTGCTTCTTTCTTCTTGTTTTTTTCCCCCTCTTTTCCTTGAGTTAAAAAAAGAGATCAAATAATTACTCATCCTTCTATTTTATACACTTACTTATTTCAATAGAGGATTGCAGGGGGGCTAGAGTCTTTCCCAGCGGCCACTGGGCAAGAGACAGAGTAGACGCTGGAGTGGTCGCCGCTGTCTGCATGCACATCTGAATATTAAAAGAAATTTTCTTACATCACAACCAAAAGTCTTTTTTAATGTTTTATAACAATATGCTATTCTGATAAGAGTCATTAATAATGCATTTGACTCAGATGACTCACATAATGGTGGTGTTTATTAAGTATATTACAATGCCAAAACAACGCCAGGTGCACACCCCCACTCTTAAGAGGGAACTAAAAATAAAATAAACAAAAAAACGTGTTCTTTTAAGAATAGTACTCGGTAAGAACAAAGGTAAGCCATTATGTCTGACCTCTTTATAGTGATGCGTCTGCCAAGCAAGCTAATTAGCATCAGTAGTCCCCAGGCAGGTGAAGAAAAGATACACAACACAAAAAAACCCAAAAAAATAGAACTTTCAAGTGTCGCATGGTTATATTACAAGACAACGCAATGCGCACACACACACGCCCACCCCCACACACTCCTCACCACCAACTCCCGTCTTCACTTGCAATGGAACATAGCTTTCCTCTCTGTTTTCATAAATATTTGTACAAATTTATACGCTCACATCTGACTAGCCGCATGGCCTCCAGAGTGGAAAGTCAAAACAAAGTACTGCTGTCTCCTAAAAAACTGGGAGCCGGCTCTTCTGATTCACTATGAAGCAGCGGTTCTCAGAGTCGGCTCTTTTGAGCATGACACATCACTAGAACACACCTGACCTAAATTAAATAGATCCAATAGCTAATCAAGCTCTGCACGATGACTCGTTAACTTGTGTTGGAGCACAGAGACATGGAAAACCTGCAGATGTCATACTGTAGGACTGAATTGAATAACCCTGTTCTAGAGCGTCCCTTCTCAACACACCTGGATCAGATGGCTGAATTTACCTCATGTGCATGTCATTCCGCTCTGCAGAGGCCTGGTAACGAGCCATTCATTTGATTCAGGTGTGTTGGAGAAGGTTTCCATCCAAAGTTGCAGGATAGTAGCTCTCAAGGACTGGACTTGGGCACTCTGGTCAAGTCTTATCATCTATGTACCCAATACTTCTTTTTCACCGGAAACCAACTGCAGCATTCATTTTAAGGACTCGATTATGATCAACTCAAACAAAGCACACAAAAATCTGAGAAAACAGTGACATGTTATTTACTTAACTTCTCAAAATGGAATTTTTCTAAAGCCAGTTCAACTATTCAAAACATGAGTGTAGGCAACTGTTGGTTAGGCATAGATATTATACTCCAGCAGGTTTGATGCCAGCAGCTACAAGACTTCTTAAAAACTGAACTGACTCAACTGACTTCATAATGAGGTCATCCTGAGGCTGAGGGGATTACCTGTTTAAAAAGGTATTAGCTTGATCAGTTTCTGTCAGCTTCCATTTGTACGACTATTTCTCAACATTAGGAGAAGTGATGAGAAGCTTAAGAAACAATAGTTCCAACATCAAGCAGCTCACTGGATTTAAGTATCCCACAGAGCTTCTGTGTTCAAACTGATGTATAGTGGATGGCTTGTGAGGTAAAACACAATGCTCATCTTAAGTGGTCAACAAACAGTCCAAATATAATTCCAGAGGGAATTTTATGCCCCCCCGTCTGTTCAAGTATCTTCCATGTCCTGTACAATAGGAAACCATTTGATTAAAATGAAAAGGGGAACAAGGAAAAATGCCACTGAGACAGAAATCCTATTTCAAGCCCAAATTGAACACAGCTGCAAACACAAAGTGAGGCATGCTCTGTAATGCCCGAGTTTTCCTCCCTGCAGGGAAAGTGTTATCTTCTCATAGACTGAGCAAGGATCTGATGTTCTTATATGGCACTGAGGTCTGCACATCTTTAAGTGCACATACAATTTATACTGATTTATGAGAGTGGTCAGTGTAGCAGAACCCTAGTGTTGACTTACTCATGAATTATTTTCTGAAAACAATCGTGACTGCTAGGTGTTGGAGCAAATAACGTCAGTATGAGTTCTTGATGGCAGTGGCCTACTGTATTTTAGAAGGATAATCATCCTGCCACACTGCAAAGACTGAGTACCACACAAAAAGTTAGGCTGCCTCCTCTTAAATCTCTCAGCTGGTCCGCTTTCCACAGCCGTAACCCTTCATACCTGTAGTACTGTACGCTGCAAAAAGTATATTTTTTAAATTTTTAGTCAATATATCTCATCACACTTAAACATTTCAGTGTGATATAGGAACTTTTATCTAAGACAAATACATTTTATTTCAAGAAATCTTCTAGAAAATTTTGCTTGTTCTATTGGCGGAATTTTTTTTAATGATTATTTTCTTATTACAAGCAAAAAAAAAAAAATCTATTTTTACTCATTTCAAAAGTGACCAAGATTTTGTTGCTTCTAATACGAAAAAAAAAAAAAAAGAAAAAAAAAACATCTGCAATAAACTTTCCTTGATGGGGAATAAGATTTTATTGCTTTCCCATGAAAAAACTCCAGTGATCGGCCTGGATTTGTGCAGTCACCTGTGTAAAACTGGACACTTTCACCATAAATGCTACCAGATGCAAAAAGACTTTTGCAGACGGGCAGTTGAGGCATGATGTTGCAATGGTGGACAATGAAGATCAGGACTGAGCGTATTATTTTACACCAGCGTAGATTATTAAAATTGGATTGCATTTGGATAAAAAGGGCCAAGATTACTAACCCAGAACCACTTTTCAAATTCCAGTTGTTTTCTTGGATTAAGTGCCCCTCATCACAGAACAAGTAAATAAATAATAAAAATAAAAAAGCTTGGACACCATGGTAGCAAATACACTGACTAATTATTATTTTGTGAATCAAACTACTTGAACTGAACTTGCCAATTTTTTAAATTCAAGTCTTTCCCAAGTCTGACATCCTAATTGTTTTCACTTGATTAAAAAACAAAAAGGAGCAGAAACTGCTGCAGAGCAGCAGGAAAGAAATGTAAAAAGAATACAAGCAGATTCTAAATTATGAAAGCAGTCATTTTTTCTGAATTCAAGAGAACATACAGCTCAACCTTCAGTGTTACTTTGAGTAGTTTGACATAAATCCCTTCCCATCCCAATAACTAGTTCTACGATCACAAACTGCTGTGTCCTTATTCACTCTAAAACAGAAGCCATCTGTGAAATGCAATGCAAGGTCATATTTCATAAACCTGCATGACGCTATCAGCTAAGTCTTCAAATGTCTAATTTGCATTATTTAATTAGACCAGTGCAAGAGCAGAACACCACTCAGGCTCAATTACCTTGGTTGTGAATCGTGCATTGGATAAAATGTTGTCAGACATGCAGGCTGAAGTTTTTTAAAGGAACCAAACTATTCTGCATATTCAAAGTGTTGTAAGAAAAAAAAAAAAAACAGAATGGAAAGCATCTTTATCCATTTTGGACACTTAATTATGGCAGATGCATAAAAGGAAAGAAAAATAAATATTCTAGAAAAGAGCAAAGGCTCTTTCGTGTTGGAAATCCGACCATGCTGTGTGTGCCCGTGTATAGCATATTTGATTCACAGCTCATCATAGTTGGTCCTTGCTATCTGCCTGGATTAGTGCTAAGGCTAGCAAACAGCTCTTCATCGCCTTGTATTCACCAGAGAGGAAGTTTTAGCCTGTGTGAAGAGCTCACAGTGGGACACACAAACGCACACAAACTCCTTATTCAGAAACATTTCACCAGGGACACCGATTAGAGCAACAGATAGTTAATCATTAGAAAAAGTGTTGATGCTTCAGGGAACTGTGTATGTGGGTTTGTGAGATCGTCTGCAGGCGAAGCTCATGCTGGCTCTGTGAATGTGTTTCTGATCCCTCCCTGGTTCTCTTCCTCTGTACAAGTAAAAAGTCATGAGTCGAAAAAGATCCCTCATGTGACAAGTGTGTTCAGAATTTCAGCAGATAGCATGGAAATTTTGCTTTTCTATGACATGAAAATGGTCCTTGACAATTGTATACATACATACATAGACCTAGATATAAACATATTAAACACACACACACACACAGATTTTCATATCAAAACATTGAAAAGGGACTAAAAGCATTTTTTTCCTCCACTAGGTGTGTTGTTGTGTGCTGTATGTGGAGAACAAAACAAAAAGGTGTCATGATTGACAGTTTTTGACAGTTTCACACTCCATGAAAAGCAAGATTTTTCTTCTCTGGTTCTCAAGGCAAAACTCAGACCTGATTATTGTGCGACTGGTCGGACATTTGAGTTGTTAAAATGATGGAAGCGGAGATGAACAACCATATTATACACACGAGGCATCTAAAAACACAGACACTGCCTTACTGTATGTACACTGCCTCCAGGCCACAGAAAGTTTAGATAAATTTGAAGTTGCAAAAGTTAGATGCACATACTCATCTCCGCCCCCACCGAACAGAAAATGGCTTGTGGAGCACATATCAGATGAGCATATTAAATTACATGGTTTTTTTTTTTGGGGGGGGGGGGGGGGGGGGGTGTTCGTTTCTTTTTAGTGTTTTTGAAAATAAGAAAGTTCTTGCTGCAGAGTTACATGGTAGTATACTCGGTAACCGACGGCTGCGGACAAGCCGGTACACCTGGATAAATTTTTACTTAACTGATGGCAAATTCCATCTAGCCTACTCTCAGTTCAGGGAGGAGGCAGAGATTCACATGCAAACATGCACGAGAGAGCAGACCACCCTTATAAACAAGAGGCTCGATATTGACGGAAAGATGGTGTGACACGTCATGTTATGTTCCAAATGGAATTACACTTCTAGAGCTTCACATGCAAATTTGTCCTTTTTTCATTAATCACTTACAGTATTGCTCCTTTAAACCCCGAATAACGCACATTCAGAAACCAAGAAAGCAACTGACCAGCTCCTGATATCAACTTGTACTTCAGAGTTGAAGGAGCGACTGAAGAGCAATAACAACTTATTCAAATTATTAATGTGATTAACATCCTCACATGAAACATATCACTGGTAACACACTTGGAGAAGTCTGTGCATAACCACCAGTTACAGTATAAATAAGCATCAAGCATTGCTATATCTGTTGTGGCAGTGGCTCAGGTGGTCGAGCAGGTCAGCCAATGATAGAAGGATCTGGTGGTTCGAATCCTGATCCCCCAGCCATCTGTCGTTGTGTCCTTGGGCAAGACACAAACTCTCCTTGCCTCCAGTGAGGGCACCACTGGTATATGGATGTGTGTGAATGTTCCAGTGGTAGCCTGCCATGCTTCTATCAGTATGCCCCAGGGCAGCTGTGGCTACATGTGTAACTTACCATCACCAAGTATGAATGAGAAGTGAATGAACAATGGATCTACTACGAGTGCCTTGAAAAGCGCAGTATAAATCTAATCCCTTATCATCATCATCATCATAGTGCATCAACTGTATAATTTTTTATGTCACTAAAGGATCTAGACAAATACATCATGCATCTTGACAGTTTAGGGATGAACTCCTTCCCTCAAAGTTATTGAAAATTCATTTTTCATTCACCTTAAAAATAAATACATTCCATGTGCTTTGGCTTGTTTTTATATTGAATTATGAAAAAGGCAGATGTTGCATTGAACATCTAATTTTGGTATAGTGACCTTTAACATTAAAGGTTAAAAGTCAAATGTGAATTTTTAGTTTTAATGTCTCTGCAATCACAGTAATCAGTGTGTTCATCATTTGATTATGCTCTGCACAAACTAACAATCAAGAAATTTATAACCTCAAATGAAAACGCTTCTTTGCCAACTTGAGGCATGCGAAGCATGAAATAGCTGCTGGTTTGAAACATACGATGAGACAGGACATGAATATTTCATATCACCAGAGGCATGCTGCAAATGTGTTGTAAGTGGTGTTTTTAAACAGATCAGTGCCATGAACACTGACCTGCACGTCTATTTTAACAGTCTGAGATTTCATCTGAGTGTCTGAAAGTGTGACGACAGGTCTTTGAATATATGAATTCAGAAGTAGCTCAACCAAGTGATGCAAGCCTTCTAAGTAAGTACATGAAAAGTTCTATGACAAAAAGAAAAAAAGTTAGTGTTGACGAAAAACATGCCGTCATCTGTATGTCCCATACAGAAGCCAAGAGCAGTCATTTTCTGCTTTTTCCTCTGTTTTCTTGAGAAAACAAACCGTTGGAGAAAATGGAGTTTGTTTTGTTGAGATAATGACAGGTAGGCTCAAAAGTTTGTGTAGCATTCTGTGAGTGATTGGTGAAAACCACATCGCTATTTCAGCCTTTATTAGACTTGATAGACGTAAAGTCCAATGTATTGATCAGTGATGGATCTTCTCGATCTGCCAGCAGAACAACTCTGTACTGGGATGCCCGTGACCCCACAGTTGAAGTGGTATAAGGCCGGTTTCGGTCTGCAGTTTGGACACTGCGGCCCAACCAGCCGTGGGAAGCTGCAAAGGAATGAAGGATGGAAGACGCCTCCCTCCTCTGCCCTCAGAAACTGGCTCACAGGAGCATATTTTTTAGTATTCCATTTTCTTAGACAACTTGTTTCAATAAAGCATTTGACACTCTGCATTCTGGTAATGGTCCGTCTCCCTACAGCCTGGTAGGCCGAAAGAACTGTCACTGTGCATCCTGAACCCCTGGGTCTGCTGCATTACATCCGCCTTGATTCCAGCAGCAGTTAGACTGGAGACGAGCACAGCTCCCAGTCAAACACACTTAATAAATCCCAATTTAACTTATCAATGCAGGCTATACTTATTTTTCAAATTAATTTTAGCCTTATTCCCATTAGCCTACCTGCTGGTAGGATTCTGTGCATGGGAACCTGCACAGTGTGTTCATCTCTCCCGGCTTCCTTCCACGGTCCAAATGCATATGAGACAGATTGCATATATTTAAGCCACTTTCAGACTTGCATTGCAGAACATGAGTGGTAAGGTCCGTTCGCTCCTAAAAAGGACTGCTGTTTTCAAACATGCCGCTTCCTTGCGGACTTGTCCCAGGCTCTTTCAGGCATCAAGAAATGTTGCGGAAAAGCCAGCACAGCCCCACTCTCCCTTCAACTCTGTCCGGAACATTTTCTTGCAAGCGTTAAAGGACAGAGTCTGCAATATTACCACTTTCCAGTGCAAGTCTGGAAAGGGCTTTAGAGACTTTGTGAGTGAGCGCGAGTCAATGTTTGTTGCTCCGTGTTGGTTCTGTGATGGACCAGGAGCAGCTCCAGTTCCCTCACTACCCTGCATCTCAATAATCTATTGTTTTCCCAACTTAAAGTAATTATCTCATTTACATGAGAAAACGTCATTTGGAGACCAAAAAAAAAAAAAAAAAAAGACCGTGACCACTCTCGGCTTCTGTCCCAGACTAACAGAATTTTTTCTTGCACATTGACAGTTGTATTAATGATATGTTGGATGTCTGCTTGAATCTCGATGCTTGGGAGTTTCGCAAAATTGTTCATGAGTTTCCTTGAACAATTTAGTTTAATGTTAATGTTTCACAGAAAATTTGGTTGTCAAGCAAAATGCATCACAACATGCAAGCACGATATGCAAAAGATAAGAGAAAGGTGTAGCTACAGGTAAGTGCCGAAAATGCTTCTATAGTTACATTGATTTCCATCAGATTACCAGAGAAATCTAAATGCAAAGGAGCTTAGAAGACTGCATCAATCAATAATTGAGTATTATCTATATCAATATGCTAAAAAAAAAAGTGTGTAAATGCAGAAATTTGCTGCTTTTCATGGCTCATTTCTGTTCATTCTGAGCAACTACCATCAAATTGTTCAAAGAGAAGATCAAAAGGCAAGCAGAGTGCTGGATGACATCCGCCTCCATTAGCCTGCAAGCACTGGTAGATCTTTCTTTCCCCCTGCTTCAAACTGCTGCACATTCATCACACATTATATTGCAGCTCAAGAAACCAGCAGGCAGCATACCACTCTTAATGGAATACAGACAAGGCAAGCTACATGCAAATTAATATGCCTCACCGGGGTGAAGACTTAATAGAGGCTTATGATTGACCCACATTTAACAAACTCTCACAGGGTAAAACGTATCTCTGTGGCAGCACTCAATTTTCCTCACTGACAGCGACCATTCAAATCCCCTCTCCCAATCACACTGTTGCCTTGGAAACGCCAGCGGCTGCCAGGCAGTCATTTAAAAATTCCAAAATGAGGCGTCTGGATCTGTGCAAATTCCAGCAGTGGGAATACTCTGTCAGAGACACACAGGTCAAATAGATTAGCACACATCACCACATACCATTCATTTTTTTTCCCCGTAGAACCTTGTTTTGTTAAAATGGTCTATTAAATGATGATTTGTGTGATCTTAAATAAAGAAAGTCTGAATGAGGAAACAGGATTAAGCTATTCTTCATGGTTTGTGTTTCATAAAGTGCCTCCACAGCCCAGAGAAAATTCCCTGGTTGTGCAGGCAGGATGCTGAGCAGCTGCGTTTGTTCATTCTAGTTATTTTATCACTGCTGTTGTGAGAGAACAGAGCTATTTACTGCCCAGACATGTTAATTAGATCCCTGTGTGCTTTTCAACCTGACAGGAGAAATAGTATAAAGATTCACTGAGTACAAACACCTATGATTCCACATTAAGGGACAGCAGTCTGGGTCTGTTAAAGAAAATGATCTTTCCACATTTTTTTTTTTTTTTTTTGCAGCTGTTTGGGTATTTTGATGATATTACAAAAGACTTTATCCACAGAGATTCCTCAGGACACGTTTGAGAACTTAAATGTTTTATGTGGAGTAGCAAATGCCAAATGGATTAAATTATTTTGGGTATCTTGCGCTAATATTATATCAGTCAGGATAAGCAAAAAAGTAGTCTCAATAGCCATGTAAGTGTCTGTGTGAATATTAAAAGAAAAAAAAAAATGTTGCCTTACACCCCAAATATAAAATCTTCAGACATGCACCGCTTTATTTTGAATGACCCTGCAGGTGCCTCTCCGTAATATTGCTTTCTAAATGGTACAAGTGTGAACTGTTGCAGTCAAATTGACAGAGGATGAGAAATTTAAGTCACAGTGCTTTGTAAAATCTTAAGACTAGCAGGCCCTTTACACACATTTTAATGAATATAGGCTTTTCCTTTGTTTGCATCCATCATCCACATGCAAGCTAGTTTTGGATACTAGAAATCAAATCTTTTGGTAACAGCATGTACAGTGCTGAGAGACAAAACTAAGGAGGCATTTTTACTGTATGTTAAACCTCAGTTTACTGTCCAGCGGAAAATGGTGCAGGTACTGTATGTGCAAACAACAGCTCTTTTGATCCTTTTCACCGTTAAAGGACTGGCTCAGCTAGATGGGGCAATTTACTTTAAATTATCTAGAAAAATATCTGAAATTTTATTGTATTTAACCAAGAGTAAGTATTGGCATACAACCTCAATCAGCTGTTGCACCATTTAAATCAGCTTCCTTCCGTGGAGGATGTACAGCCCCCCCTCCAACCTCTGATGAAGGAAATCCTAGAACAGCTTCATCCATGTACTAAAGCAGGGTTGGGTAACTGTGATCCTCGAGGTCCAGCATCCTAAAAAGGTATGAGTTTCCCTGCTGCAACACACCTGACTCCAAGCATACCCAGAGCTTGACATCTGCACAAGTCACAAGGTGTGTTGCCACGGTGCAGGGGTGCCCAAGTCCAGTCCTCGAGAGCTTTTATCCTGCACATTGTGGTTGCATCCAATCGCCAACACCTGAATCAAATGAATAGCTCGTTACCAGGCCTCTGCAGAACTGAATGACATGCGCAGTAGGGAATTAGCCATTTGATTCAGGTGTGTTAGAGAGGGTATGCTCTAAAAATTGCAGGATAGTAGCTCTCAAGGACCGGATTTGGGCATCCGTGCCACAGGGAAACTCCTAATACCTGCAGGATGCCAGCCCTCGAGGACCAGAGTTGCCCACCACTACACTAAAGTAAAGCAAAATACTTTGGTTGTGTGGTGCGTTTATACACAAAGTTTTTCAGGAGAGGCGGTCAACCTGTCCAAGGTGCTCTATGACAGCTGGACCCCAGCATCCCTGTGACACATTAACAGGATAAAAATTGATGATTTAGGTTGGAAAACCTCACTGGTGTTTCCTTTAAAAAAATCAAACTTTCTGGCCCTTTTCACTCCAGTACTGTTCCTCTTTGAAGACAAGTGCATCACCATGACAGTCAATGCTGCTCCAAATAACTCCCACAGAAAAAGCACAGGGTACACCAAATCTACATTTTGACCACAAACACCACAAGCGGCCACACCAGTACATTACTAGCCAGATTTGGAACAGCCTATGCTTTGCCACAGAAATTAGGACAATTAATGGTTTCCCTCCCTGTTGATGATTGCTTTTATGACTGATAAAAAGGGAAGTTAGTGACGTAGTGTCTATTTTCAGCAGTCCAGAATAACCACAAGTATCCACAAACATTTGACATATCCCTGCTTCCTTGTGAAAGCGTGGATCTTCACAGAAACTAGTCCATTTCATTGCAACTCTGCAAATATTCTTTGTCTTGGTGTCGTGGCAGGATTTAATAATAAAAAGGTGTTTGATATTGCAGAAATATGCAAAGCGACCCCCCCCCTCCTTCTTCTGGGACATTTCCAGTTTGAATAGACAATAGTGTGTATAAATGAAACATGGTATAACCTCTATGCTGCTGCAAACTCTGGCCTGTAAAAAAGGCTGTAAATTTGTTCTCAGAGGAGCCCTTTGACTTTGCCTTTGGATTATAAATCTCCTGAGAATACTGCACAAATATTTGAGAATTGTTTGGGGGTGTTGGTTACTCCAAGCACCATAGAGGAAATCATTGCACAGCAACAAAGAATATTCCTCAACACATTAACCTCAGTTAAATAGACAGGTTCTTGTTTCCATACAGGAAATCTAAAACATTTTACTGAGACTGTTAATCATTGATGAGACTTCACTGCCATATTAGATCTCCTGGTATGATCAAGTACATTATGGCAGCCAGGGAACATCCTTAATTAATTTGTTATGGTAACAGGGTTACATAAAAGTACCTACCAGATGGCCTTCTTGCTGAGTGGGTGTCAGTGTGCATCAGTTTTTGAAGGAAGATAAGACTTAAAGACATACAGCAAATGTCCTCTCTGTTCATCTGTGGATTAATCTATAAATCATTATTACTTTATCATTAAAAGCACTGAAAAAAAAAACTTTAAAATCCAAATAAAAGCTGACAGCTTTACAAAGTTTCTTTGAGTTGGGAGTCAATGACCAATTAAAATGCAAAACTCTGTTAACTATCTGGCACTGGCCACTGCAGCAGTTCAGCATCTAACCCCGCCATGAAAGATTCATCCTTTTGTGCTGAAACACAGCACGCCTTGCATATTCAATTTATACTTCTTCAAGAGGAGCCAAGTCACCCTTTCCCCAAACGGCATCAAATATTTTAACAAGCAAAATGTTCAAGAGTTCAGACACTGATAAGAAAAAGTCTGATCCTTGAATAAAAATAGGTGATGTCCCTTGTCATGACTGGAGAGCATTTATCAAAGCAGCACTTGATCCCAGAGGGGAGAATTAATCAAAATTGTTCATATAAAACTACATTACATTTACGGCAACATAAAAAAAGGAGAGACAAATAGTCCTTTTTGGAATAACAGTGCTCCCTACACATGCAGATTATGCACAAGAACATAAACAGGACAATAATGTAACAAAGAAGACAGAATAACTGCATGTAATCTAAAATATACAGGCTGATCCATGTCAGCAACATTTCTAAAGAAAGAAAAAGAAAAGTTAAGAAAAGCAGCTTGCCATCATTTCCTCTTTCTTGGAACAACTCTGCCATTCTTAGACATGGCTCAAAGAGCCAGGCTAATTAAAATATAGTTCAGTGCCTGTTGTAATTAAACAGTTTATTTTATTATGTGCTGTGGCATTTCAAAGCTACACATCACAGCTGACTAAAATCAAAACCATTTAGGCTGAGTTTATGCATCCTTTCCACTTTTCCTTTTCATGTAGTATGCTCTTGGACACAGTCTGAAGATGTATTTCTTTGATATTTGTTATGGTTTAGTAAAATATTTGTTTTTAATTTAGACGCTACACTGCTTGAGCAGCAAGTCTTCCTTGCATTTTTTTTCCCACTTTACAAGAAAAAAAAAAAAAAAAGGGCAGATTCAAAGCCATATTCAAATTAGGGAGTCAAAGATTTATTGTGTGTTTTTCTTTTTTTTTTTAATGCTGCTCAGCTTCATTTGGAGCAAAATGGAGGAATTTCCCCTCTGTGGGACTAAATCTTATCTTAAAACATCCTTTATAAATTTCCCTTTGTCTTAGACCTTTCCCTGCTCCATCGCACCTGGTTCACATCCAGTGGACCCAGCAGCTTGTCTAGTTCTGCACAATGATCAATTAACTGAGGGATGGACAACGCCGGTCCTCGAGGGCCGGCATCCTGGAAGTATTAGGAGTTTCCCTGCTGCAACACGCCCGGCGCCAATCAATGGATATTATTCAGAGCTTGTCAAGCTCTGCTCAAGTCACAAGGTGTGTTGCCACAGTCAAACTCTTAATACCTGCAGAATGCCGGCCCTCGAGGACCAGAGTTGCCCTGCATTAACTGAATCAGATGTGTTGAAAAAAAGGGAACATCTAGAAATTGCAGGACAGTGGCCCTTGGGAACCAGAATTGCTCAACCCTGCAGTCTATGATGCATGTCTATATTTGAAAAACACAGACATGCATGTCTGTATTTATAAAAGC
Organism: Atherinomorus stipes; assembly: GCA_023101725.1. Taxonomy (NCBI): domain Eukaryota; kingdom Metazoa; phylum Chordata; class Actinopteri; order Atheriniformes; family Atherinidae; genus Atherinomorus; species Atherinomorus stipes. The sequence continues at coordinate 87,239 of JALJCO010011043.1, read as the reverse complement.
TGCAACTAAGCTGAAACTTATTCCAAAAAATATATTCCTACAGTATATTCAGTATGAGAGATGCATTAACAACAACTGAATTATCTTTAACACTTGAACACACACACAAAAGAAACATTTAACAGACTGCAGAAGTACAGAACCATTTCCACAACTTCAGTGCAACATGGATTTCTTACCAAGTTTCAACTGTGCACTGATGCACTAAGAACAAAAATCATGTAGGCAGCATTTCAGGAAGACAATTGACTGTGCTGTGAGCAGGCTGTTGCCATGTTATAAAATTAATTACAACAACTCTACTAATACTAATATCACAAAGACAAGCAAGTAGTTAGAGAATGCACTGCAAGAACAAATGAGCCCACAACAGGAGAATGTGGAGGTGCATCATGCTGGATGCTGGGACAGGAACACCTTATTGAGAGGAATGTTTTCCCATTACTTTGGTTTAAGACCATTGTTGCCTGGTTAGATTTTGTCAAAATGTATTTATTGGAGGGGGAAAGAGAAGAAAAAAGGAAAAAATGAATTAAATAAAAGAAAATGGGCCATACTTGGAGTAGCTCAGCTGCTCTGCACTCAGTCAGCATTAGGCTATGCTTGAATCTGAGCCCCTAAAGAAATCCAACCTCCATTTTTCTGGTAAATCAATCAAAATAAAAGATATAAAGCTCCCATATACATCAGTGATGTGTTTACTTTATGGAGCAATGCATACTTGATTATATGAATAATTATATACTGATTTAAATATCAAAACTCAAGGAAAATGCATTTAACATGCTGTGGAGTATTGTGTTTAATTCCAAAAACCACTCAAACTGCAGAAACACCAGCATTACACACACACACACACACACACACAATACCAACTGCATGCTGCTAGCAAAAGTTGCAACTCGCAAATGTTTACCTTTATGAAGAGTGTTTTTTTTTTTTTTTTTCCCTCCCTCCCGCCCCCCCCCCCCCCCCCCCCCCCCCCCCCCCTCCCCCCCCCCCCCCCCCCCTCCGCCCCCGTGCCGCGGTGGCCCCGGGCCGCGCCCCCCCCCCCCCCCCCCCCCCCGCCGCGCCCCCCCGCCCCCCCCCCCCCCCGCCCCCCGGCGCCCGGCCCGCCCCCCCCCCCCCCCCCCCGCACCCCCGACCGCCCCCCCCCCCCCCCCCCGCGGCCCCCCCCCCCCCCCCCGGCCCCCCCCCCCCCCCCCCCCGCCCCGCCCCCCCCCGGGACGGCGCGCCCCCCCCCCCCCCCCCCCCCCCCCCCCCCCGGCCCCCCCCCCCCCGCCCGCCCCCCCCCCCCCCCCCCCCCCCCCCACCCCCACCCCCCCCCCCCACCCCCCCCCCCCCCCCCCCCCCCCCCCCCCCCCCCCCCCCCCCCCCCAAAATAAAGTTTCCTCTGGCCGCTTGATGAACAATTCATAACCCATGCAAGCAAGTCATAACTTTCAAGTTGCATTTCCAAAGTCTCTGTGAGTCAGTGCAACTCATTAACTGTCCCAGGTGAAAGTGATTTTCTCCATAGCAACTGAGTTTCTGATAAGAACCCCACGGAGCTACTGTGTCTTACAACCAAGCATGGATAAAGCTCTGAGACCTTAAAAGAAAATATCGTGATAATTATGGTTATTAATTACACCTGTGCCTTTCCATGTGGCGTAGGATAACATATAAAGTTTACAAGTTAGTTTTCATACATAAGCAGCAGTGCTAAAAGCAAGCACTTTTAAAGCCTGCAGAAAAGTTTATAGTATAAATTTGAAGGCTAGCTCAGCTTAATTAACATCAAGTTTTGAAAATGAATGTGTCAGATGTTATTGTTTTGTGGTTATTTCAAATAAAACTGTTCACAATAGATGGTGAAACTACTGTAGCTACAAATCAAAAATTCTCTATTAGAAGTCTTTCTTTTATTTGGATTTCATTCAATGAAGAAATACTATAGCTACAGTACAAGTTTGTAAAATATATATATATATATATAAGGTGTGATTAAAGTGAGTGCAATACAGTTTAATAAGTTATTTTGATTGACCACAGTATAGATCAAGTTTGAAAAAAGGTGAAAACTAACTTTTACAATTTATTACCTGGCTTGACTTAAAAGAATTGCTTGGAGAGTTATCAAATACAAGGATAATCAGGCTCTAAACAGCCTACTGTATGCCCCTCAAATTAGATTGCCTTTGTTCATTAGCAAAATGACAGATGTTGCCAAACTGGATCACGGTTAACCTTTTGACCAGTAAACACCATTAATGGCAAATGTTGTTTAAGTCTTACAAAAAAAAAGCAAAAAAAAAAGCACAAACTTTGATCATCTCCTGAAATTCGTACACATCTTTTAGCTGAAATCAGTCTAACGATCGATCATATATATATATATATATATATATATATATATATATATTTTTTTTTTTTTTTTTTTTCTATTTAAAATAAGGAAGGAAAAATGTACCATCATTAATTCCTGAGTACATTAAATCAAGCTGGAAAAGACACCGCCAGCCTAATCCTCTTCGGGTGTCACACTGATTCCTGCTGTGCAGACATGGCTTGGGTCATTCATGTTTCCAATCACCACGGCAACAGCCACACTGACGTGTCATTTGCTGAGCAGCATGCCTGGCTCTGGATTGCCTAACCCGATTTCTCAGTCAGTCAGTAGTTCAAACAGTATGCATCAACAAACATTTCTCCCCAGTGACCTTCTCCTCACAGCTTCAGCCAAATTGCACAAAACAACATGTTTTTCCTCTCACCTAGCCCATTCCCCTCCCTTTGTGTCCGTCTCCCTCTCTCCCCTTTACTTACCCTTCAACCTCCCACAGCTAGAGAAGCTTAGATGAAAAACATGCACTCTCCCTAATAAAATGATGACACCATTTTGCCTGTTTTGGTGTTCATGGAAAGACGGGATGATGACCTGCCAGAGAGAGAGAGCCAGGGCAGTCATAATGAGTTCAGGGGTATAACTACCAGGTTGATGTTGTCCTTAGCTTTATTATTTTTTATTGCATTTTTAAGTATATCCATGTTGATTATGTGTATAAATCCTAAGGAACTCCTTATTTGATATCATTCCAGGAACTCTTGTTTGCCCAATATTTGATCTCCAGTGTATCTGCTTTTAGTTAGATTGATGATTAGTCAGCCACAGAGAAGGCAACATTCAATTACAGTCTGCTTTATCCCTGCAGCCAGCAATCAATAGCTGTATTTGCAATGAGGGTTTAGTGTCAGTTTATTCCTTCATTCATTAACGTGTCTAGAAACCACAAACGGAAAAGACACTCCCTCTCTATATTTAATCCTTCAGGCACAGTATATAGTTTGGCATCACGCATTATATCAGGAAGCAGCATAACAATGCAAGGTGACAGTCCACCTACAGTTTTCTACAGTCCTAGAAATACCAACAGGAGGTCATCAGCAAAAATCCTGGTTTCTTTAGAAACTGGTCCCACTTGAACTATTGTAAACACAGCTTTACCATCATTCACCCAAGTCATGACTCCAAAGGGACCAGAAAGCTCCCATTTAATTTCATCAGCACAGCAGGACATTGTTGGGAAAGGTGGGACATCACAGGATATAAAAAAGTAGATTTCAAACCTAGAAACTAAACAGATCTGCATCTTTGGCCATACTTACATCTAAAGAGCAGTTTTAAATTAATCAACCAATCTGTCTTTCAGCGTGAAGTTTAAATATTATTTTGTTTATTTAATTTTCATTTTAAGACTACATTTTGTTTTGTTTTTTTCTGGGGGGCAATCTTTGTTTTTTCCTCTTCAGTCAACTTGTTTGTTGAGGCAACCACATGTATTTGCTGCCCTCTAGTGTGGATGCATAAATATTTGACAATATCCTGAATCATCTGAACAGATTTCCTAAATGTATTTCAGTTCCATACTCCACTGCTTCCTGAACTTAATGTTTTTAATCCCTGATAATTTGCAATATACTTAAAAAAAAAAAAAAAAAAAATCACTTGTGGCAGGAAAAATGTCACCTTTTCATGCGCAAACATTCAGCTATGAATGTAAAAGAATCTGTTGGGTAAAAAGGCTAGAAATATTCGGAATGATAAATCACCCTGTGCATGAGTTGTGGATTCCACTCAGGATTCTATTCACCTTTTAACTATCTACAGTAAGTATTTTAGTTGGAAATGTTAAATATTTACATATTTACAGTTGTCAAAACCAATGTTTTTTTCATTTAAGTAGCCATGGTGTTATCACCTCGTTGCTATTACAGTTTTTCCACAGCTGCTTAAGCTATTTTCTGAAACCATTTACATTTTTCTCAAAACTGTGAACACAAACCCCGTTTTTCAAATTACATTCCCCAAACTCCAGATTATTGAAACAAAACTGAACAGTCACCTCAAGACACTGTTAATTTTGCTCAAAACCAGCCAAGGGCCTCGTAAATACTCTGAAAGCAGTCAAAAATGAAAGCCTTGCTGAGCAATTATTGCACGATACATCATACAATGGGAGACACCGGTCAGGGCAAATAGCCCCTAGAGAAATTTGTATTTATTGTATTGATTATTGTCAATTAAATTGGGGCCAATATCCTCAAAAAAATCAAACATCACACTAAAAAAAAGTTGGAAATCCAAAAATAAGCTCATTGAGCTTCATCACACCTGCAGGCCACATGACTTCATCCACTTCACGTGCAATATGCTTCCTGCTAAAGTGGGGAATAAGGCTCTGTGCCATATCCAGCCTTCGCAAAATTCAATGTTTATGCCTTTTCCTGGAGATCAACCCTGATATAAGGTTGCCTGTCATACTCTTTCCATCTCCAACTGGAGAAAAACTCCTTGATGGGGTTAAGGAAAGGGGGTAGGGTGGGATGTACTTATTGATGAATTGTTCATTGGTGTCTCTATATAATCTGAACTTATATTAATTATATTGCTCATTAGACACAGGTGTTATCAATTTTGAGATGAAGAGTCCAATTGATGACAATAGCACTTCAATTGAGTTCACCTTTTGTCTTGTTTGGTTACAATAGAAATTGGAAGTGCATCAAACTGCACAATGTGCTGTATTGTATGAGAATGTCTTCAGAGTTTTGCAAAAAGAGTGAACGAGTTTCCAAAATGCATCTGCTCAGGTGAAAGTAGTCTTTAGTTTAGCCAAATAAGGGATCGATTAAAAAAAAATGTGTGCAGGCAGTTGGGAAATTTATCTGGACAATAGGGTTTAGTGTTGTAGGAGTTGTGAAAAAACTGTAATACTTGATTTTAGAAGGACCAAGTTCCACTCTCCAGTTTGACCACAGCAGAATCCTGATCTCATCTCTTCACAAACCAGCAGATGACATCACAGTGACCACGTCCAACAGCAAAAATGCTCATTTCACTGCTTGTATAGTGAAATTCATTTACATTTTGAACTAAGCTCCAAATGCATATTCAAATCGGAGACTTGTATAAAGATATAAAAAAAAAGAAGATAGAAGATTTTTTTTTAAGATATAGAAAATGAAAGACAAAAATACATTTTCCACTTTTATTTCCCATTGCACAGTAATCTCTATCTACAGAATTTCTAAATTTGTTGTGGCAGCAGATAAATTCATAAACATCCATGTGAAAGTTGCATAAAACTGTACAAGAAAATTGGCTACAATGAGAAAAATACTGCAACCCACTGATAACTGTTGAATCCAGGACAGAAGATGGCATGTGGCATATAGACAGGACCCCCTCTCATTAAGTTTGTGGATTGTATCAGGTAAGAATACTGCATACTATAGAGTATGGATAAGAAACAAACCACTAAGAGATGGCAAAAAAGAAGATGACATTGAAAAATAGAATAAAAAAAAAAAAAAAAACTTGGGAAAAGAGTTTTGGGGGAAAAAAATACATTGAATATAGCTAAGACAAGCTATTTTTTTCCTGAAGTTGTTTTTTTTTCTTTTTAAATTGTCTTCCTCTCTTCGTCACCTTGGAGGAAGAGACAGAGCTACCTGTGCAGGTGCAAACAAGTCAGAGGACAACAGCAAGTCTAGAAAGTGAAGAGCTTTTGTGCAGACTTAACACTTGTTGCTCAAATCAAACCAGAATTTAGAGGCTTTCCTCTTTTTTTTTCTTCTTTGTGGGTGGCTTTAGTTACTTCATTCTAACACACACTCAACAGGACATAGACTGTTGACTGGGACAGGCTAGGACATCAACTTCCAAAACATAATAGAAATGATATCACCTCGGTTACATGGACATAGCCTTACACACGGACACGCACATTCACACATAGATGACTACCGTAAATACTGTATGAGGTGTAGTGGAATAGTTCCAGTTTTAATCAAACAGCCATATTATCCAACCTGCTTGGCTGAGCAACTTTTCATTTCTTTAACCCTGACAAATAATGTCGGTGATTTATAATTCCAGAATGGATCTGGAGACAACGTATGAAGCTATACTGTATTACGCTGCCATCTAGTTCCCAGACTCATGGCCAAATGTTAATGCAATGGAAAAGTTAAAGTAACTCTTTGGTGTCAGAAAAAATATGGCCTATCTCCTCTTTTGTTGCTCGAGCAACCTCAATGTTTACTTTCCAGTTGGTCTAAGATTGTCAAACTATTTACTTATATACAAATAAAGGTTAGAAGCTTGGTAGACAGAGATACACCACAGGTGAATTTCACTGCAAACATGGTAACGGAAACAAGATAAATAATGAAGGTGAGCATTTCTGACATTGAACGTCTCTTGCACCATGATAAATAAATAAATAGATAACAAAAGAGGAACAACAGAAACAATTGTGTTTCTCATACAGACCACTGTCAGCAAAAACAACTAAAACAGGTTTCAAAATGTGTCCCTTTAAAATATTAGACTTCTGCATATGTGAATAACATTTTTGCCATCTGAAACCAGATTTTGGAAATTTCATAACTACAAAAAATCTAGCAAGGACGGGAGTATTTCACACTGATCTAGTTAATTGTGCAGTCAAGTTCAGACCGTGGGCCTAATTGTGGAAGCTTGTGACATCGGGGCAGTCCACTTTATTAAATTTGCAAGCGAACAGTAATAGTGTGGGGCTGATGTATCCTTCCTCTCAGAAAAAGGAGATCTGATGTTGCCATGTAGGTGAGATAAACACCTTTATATCCTTATACTCCTTATATATCCCAGCCCTTATCATAAGGAGAAAGTAACTTGTGTTATCAGGCAAAAATTACTTTTTCCTCATAACTTATCTATCGTCCATTTTCACATTCCTGTAATAAAATAAATATAGACAGAATTGGGTCAATCACACTCTCTCTCACACATGAACACACTGTTGGTAACAATATGAAAGTCTTTCAGATGCAGAGAAGAGTTTGGAGATTGAGCGAGATGATGAAATATCCAGTGTACGTCAGAGTGAGTTGCTTTAATCCTTGTAACTCTCTGCATAGAGGACGCTTCCCCGTCACTGCCTCCATCGGACTTTGAACCCTGCTCCCGTCTCCTCGAGGAGCTATTCCCTTCTTTCATACTTGTCACTCAAGTACAAAAGTCTACAAGTGGATACAGCATTGCACATTTATTGGATCTATGTATATATAATGATTTATTTAGAATCTTCTTTCTTTTTACATCTTTATTTTTTGTAGTCTTTGTTAGTTGATTAGATATGAGTCTTTTTTTCTCCCCCACCCAACTGTGTTTGTCGGTTTGAATATCGGCCACAAGGGCACAGAGTGGAGACAACAGTAAAGGACATTTTGGCAAATGAGCATGAGGAATCTCCAGGCGCTCGAGCCAATCTGCTACCTCGGAGGGGAGGCTGAACAGAGATAAACAAAAAGACAAAAACAAAACAAACAAAAAAAAAAGAGATAGCATTTCTGTATTCCCTCTGAGGTTGTCCTTCTCACCAGTCATCTGTCTCCCCTCAGTTCTCCCCTCAGACTGAGGTAAAAACAGTGTTCAACATTGTGCTAGGGAAGAAATTCCCGAGTGTTTCAGTGAAGAAGGCTTGGAGGGACGAATGAATGGACAGACGGATGGGCGAGCGTCACGGTGAGTCCAGATGAGCCAATGGAAGGTCAGTAAGATAGTCGTGTCCACAGAACGCTACTCCTCCCTCCCTCCCATCACGAATCAGAACTGGTACCATTTCTTGTCTTTGCACTTCAGCATCATCTGCAAGCAAAGGAAATGTTGGTGTGAGAATCTAAAAATATGACGTGCATCATCAGCTTTAAGTTCATTTTTTATGTTTTGACTTTAAGATGTTTGCATTACATTATAAAACAGAAGATTTCAGATAGTTTACAATATCATTGTTTTTTTCTTAAGAATCCGTTTTATTTCAAAGTAGATCCTCAAGTACAGTATTACTGTGAATGTTTCATGACCTCATACTGCTTTCTAGTGGACAAAAAGTAGAAGTACTTCTGAAATAATTTGAGGAAAAATTTGTTCTTGTTAAATGTTTTCTCTCTCTTTTCTATTTTCTCTGAATGTTTGCAAAGCATTTGATGTGCCTCATCATTTGATGGGAAACCCTGCGTCCTCTGGGGTGAAGAGGACAGAAAACATCCAACTTGTTTGAAAGCCAGCATCTGTGTTGGGGGGAGGATGCATGAGTGCATATGGCACAGCTAGCTTGCACATCTGTGAGGACACAACTAAGTCTGAATGACATATGAAGGTTTTCTTAGGTTTTCTATCTATATATATCTAAGATAGTGATGCATGATGTTGGAATTTTGGCCGATATCCGATATGCCAATATTTGAAAACTCATGTGGCCGATAACCGATATCGATACCAATATTAAAGCTGAAAAAAATAAACAGTCATTGCAAATAGCCGTGTTGTTATCCATTTCCGACACTTTAAGAATTAGGGGTGAGGAAAAATATTGATACATTGAAATATTGCAATATTTTCATATGCCGATATCAAATCGATATTTACAAACAAAATCTCATGAGATTTAATCGTTCTGCTACAAAATCTCACGATATTTCATGAATTACCTTCTCTTCCGGCTGTCAGCGAGTGCAGACGTGCTTTCCTCTGCTCCCTTCCTCCCTGTTTTCCCTGCAATCTTTGTCCTGTCACTCCTCTGAGCCTCTCTCTGCATTTTTCTCCTAAATCCTAAACTTCAACTATGGATCTGGACAGCGGGTCTCTCATCACAACGGATAATATTTTTTTACCCAGAGACAAGGTGCAGGGGGCGGCATCTTGTCCGGACGGGACGGTCCCAGCAGGTCACACTAAAGACCTGTACATGTTTGGATTTATGATAACTGGGTTCCTGCTGATTGGAGCTGTCGGGTACCTGGTTCATCGGGAAATTCTGAAGCTGACGGCAGCTGTCGGCAGGCTGCAGTACGAGCTGTTTCTCCGAGCTACCAACACTCCAGACTCAAACTTTGTGCACGTTGACTCGCGTGGATGCCCTGTGGGGCAAACTGGGGACGATGTCTGACAGCATAAAGGATGTTGGGTTCCACCTGGAGCAGTTGGAGACTTGGATTGGGGGTAATTAACACAAATTTGGCTGATTTGGTCGCCTCTGAGACCTGCTGAAGACTTTACAGGCAGACGGAAACATGCCTCCGCCTGGACCCAAACTATCTCCTTATCTCAATCTGGTCCCCGGGAGCGGCCTTGCAGCTGCTCCTTAACTCCCAAATGTCCTTGGAGAGACTGCAGAAGTGAGGCTCTGCAACCCCCCCCCCCTCCCTCCACGAGAACAGTTGGGACTCTCTGAAGGCCGTCTCTTATCATCCACGGACTGTGCGTGAGCCGCTGTCTCTTGCTTACGCACACACATTTTCACGACACTGATGCGCACATCCCACTGCACTGCTGGTCCTTCTTCTTACCCGCCCTGCTGGACAGACTGAGCTGACGGGTGCCTATGCCGCGCCCTCGCTGGCTGTTTGGGGGGAAACCCCGCCCTTCCTGCCCACCATGTGTCTATGTTGTGACTGTCGAGTTCGTGCTTCTCTGTACTGGTGTGTGTTTTTTTTGTCTCCAAGGTCTCCACCTGAAATGTGGAGAGTTCGGAGACCTCTTTTTTTACCACCAACCCATCTTTCCTCATGTTACCGTTTTCTTTCTGCAAAGGTGCGCCCTGTGAGGGGCTGCATGACCACGGTCTGCCTGATCCTGTCTTGTAATGTTCTTGTGTTTGTGTGTCTTGGACGGGTTGTACTGAAACATGAATTTCCCCTCGGGGATCAATAAAGTATCTTTATCTTATCTTATCTTTAATTACCACGAGATCTTGTAAATGAACGATGAAATATTGCGAGATTTCGTTAGTAAAATAGATGGATACCACGTTTTTTAAATGTCAATATATCAGCATATGAAAATATTGCCAAATTTTTGTGAATTCTCATGAGATTTCGTAACAGAACGATGAAATATTGCGATATTTCATGGTAAAATAGATCAATACCGTGTTTTTAAATGTCAATATGATATCAGCATATGAAAATATCGCAATATGTCAGTGTATTAATATTTTTTCCCACCCCTAGTTTTTAGAAGTTTTAAAGTCTCTAAAAAAAGACGATTTCGTAGAAGAAGAATTGTTTTGGTTTTTTTAGACTTTAGACTTAAATATCGGTGGGGTGGCCGATGTCCGACACTCAGTTTTAATGCCAATATAGGCCGATACTGATAGGGGGCCGAATATATTGTGTATCCCTAATCAAAGATATTACAAAAATACATTCTGAGCTCTGACATTTATTTAATAAAAATTTAAATAGCAATAATCCATATATTTACAGTAAGTGAAAGAATAGGATAGTTACTTATTGAGTCTTTTAAACGATAGCATCTATTTCATCTTTCTGTCTGACACTGAAACATGGATAATTAACCACTCCTGCGTCCAACTGCAACAACACATTTTTTAAAATCAAAACTTTTTCACATGTTTTCTTACCTCGTGGGCATGTTTGGAAAAAGAATCTGCGCTGGCCATCATGGCAGCTGTCCTCTCCTCCAGTTCGCCCAGTTTCTGACCTCTCTCATCCAGCGCTATCCGGGCACGTGCCAGATCTCCAACCACGCCCGACGCGGCGCCCTTCATGCCCTCAATCCCACCTGGGCCAGGAATGTGCTGAGCCAGACTTCGAGATGCTTTTCCAGCTGCTACCTCTCCAACTGAGTGAAGGAAAAAGGTGGAGAAAACCAGATGTGTTGCAGAATCCACCTGTAAGGCAGAACTTATTGGGCAGAATTAAGTGTAGGACGTGGGCTTACACAGCTCCTCTCTGTCCAGTGACTGTGCTCCTCCTCCAAAGAGGCCTTTGAAGAACCCTCTGTTGGGAGCTTCTGGTGTTTCCACTGGTGTAAAAAGTTCACCTAGCAACTCCTGAAACATCAACACAGATTCTAGTGCTGTACTAAAGGAAAAACGGTTTAGTTACATGCAACTATCTGTAATGCATTTTTGTCAGTTTGAAGGATTTACACATCAGAATGAAATAAAAATGTTTTGGTCTTTACCAGGTCTTAAAATCAGGTAAATACAACTTCAGCTACATGACACAAGCATATTACAGTATCTAACAAAAACAAAGTCAGTATGTGAAGGCATTGTAAGGAAACTTCCATCCCATGATTCAACTTGCACCTTTACAGCAATAACATAAAGTAAATGTTTCTGCAAATTCAGCCAAGCTTTAGATGGCTTAAATCTAGAATACTTTGTTACAGAAGAGTTTGCGGTTGACTCAGTGACTACAAGATGCTTAAATGTGGCAGAAAAATCCCAACATCTGTCACATCACAGCCTGAACTTGGTGCAGGGAGACTTTCAGTTATGCATCACTGCTGATGTCTTTCCTCCTTGGCATTCCTTTAATATACACCTTAATGTTTCAGAGCAGCAACCTCATGAAACTTCTGCTTTCACAGAGTTGTTGGCATTTGCTAATGATCAATAATATGCAATGTGCACATGATCCTCACATTATTCAGCACAGTTGCATTTATTCCATTTGATATACCGTAATATTTTTTTTTCCGTGCAGTACAATATGCATTTTTTTTATCTTCCCCTAGCAAATATTATCAAGTTTACAATAAAAATCTCCAGAGATTACTGCAGATTAAATAACTTACTTGTAAGTTTTCACAGGTGTCCTGACTGTAAGTGATCCTCTGAATCTCAGTGGGGGAGCAGAGGTACATGGCCTGGCCCAGGTTGGTGAAGCAGAATGTCCTGGCTATCCGCATGTTTGTCAAAGGTAGGTAGTTTACATCCATGAGTGGTCTCAATCCTGGCACACTGCACAGGAGGCATAGAAATTATATAAAATCCTAAATTCATGGCAAACAACAACAAAAAAGTCATTTAGCTATTTAGCTTCACTCATTGTTCAGCACTGTGAAAGAGAGCCAGTTTATCAACCTTTAATCATGATAAAGGATTTTTCCACTGTTGCATGCAACTATTTAAACCCCCTAAACTCTAAAGACCGTTTTCTTTCAGCGACCAATCAGAACAGGCGAACACATTGAGCACATTTGCACAGAAAGACAAATCCACACAGACAAGCAGACAGCTGGCTCCTTGCCTTGTCAGACACCCATATGGACGACTGTTCTGTCTCTCGCTTCCAAGGATGTGAAGATTGATGAGGATGAGCGGCACACTTATACACCCTTTCTCACTTATAACCTGTCAGTGTCTGCATGGAAATCAACCTGCTGTCTGTCTGAGTCGTTCTTCACCTTGTCACATTCAGTTATACTGCAATTTATAAGCCTTGGTACAACGTGGTGTATTTGGATTTGCAAGGGAGGTTAGACGAGGTTTGCAAAAATGTATAAGGGAGAGGCCAGAATCTGTATTTTTGTAGGAATACATCCTGGTGGAAAATGCAAAGAGTCAGCCACTTGTAATAAGCATCAATCATCCACAAAATTCAATCATAAAAATGCAGGGAGGGGGGTCTGAAATGACTAAATAAAAGTCAAATAAGAAAGTAGAGCAGATTTCTGCATCACTGGCCACAATCTCCAAGGTCCCTGAAGACTTAATTCTGAAAATGCAGATAGAGACTGAAAAACTTTTTGTCCTAAAATAACTAATTTTATGAATGTCAAAGTTATCTGCAGTATAAAAACTTTACAAACAAACATTTGGTTGCTGAAAAAAGTGAAGAAAAAGCTTGTTGTACTGTACTTTAAATCTATGTTGTCTAATCTCCTTTTTTTTTTATTGAGATACTGAATATAAATTAAATTTTCTGGTTAGGGTTACAGACTCATAGTTCAGCTTATAATTAAGATCATTGAACTGACTTCTTGTAGATGCATCTTTGTGCCAGACGCATAGCCCAGGTTTCCACTGTCCAGGGTAGCTCTACTGCACTTGTATGTGAGATTACTGTATGTGTGAAAAGGTGCGTGAGACACACCGACTCACACACTTTGAAAAAAAGATAGATCACTGTACACATTCAATTAGAAGACTATTATTATGATCAAAGTCCTATATTGTTATTAAACTGATGAATTAAAGAGAAGGACCAGTGATTGTACACAAATGTGTGCTTTCAAATATGCAAAAGCCTGCCCAGATTTTGCTCTTAACTGAGAATAATACTGAAGAATGCTGGAGTCTTTGTGAAAACTTCATAAATGGGGCTTAAAAGGAAATTTCTTCTTAATAACATTTGCTGAAGGAAGCCCAAAGCTCTCGCTCTCTCTGAAACTAAAAAAAAAAAAAAAGCAATGTGCAGAGCTGAGCGCTCATTAAAACTACTTAAAGATGCACTTTTTTTTCCATATTTATGACATCGGTTTGGTCAGCATTAACAGCACATTATTTCTGGTGCTAGATTTCAACTGATATGTTCCTCACCTGAGAGTCATGATGTGGCCGTTAGCACAGAAACAGGCCACACACACGCCTTGGCTCATCTGCACCACATCTGCCCGTAAGATGAACGAGGTCTCTGTGATACTGTGTTCATAAATGCAGGTCTGGGAGGGGAGGGAAATGACTTTGGCCTGTTTCTCCGAGCACACCACAGCGTATTGGCTCTCACTGAGGTCCTGGGAGGTTGAAGGGGACACAGAGACGGGCCGACGCTTGCGGGCCTTCTCTCTTTCTTCCCCATCCGCTATAACGTTGGGCTCAAACCAAGGGTCGTATGCAGGTGGCAGAAGGGAACCTGTAGAGTCCAGGAACGCCATTCGCAAGATGCTTCCCTTCAGTCGTACCAGCATACCTGGAGAATTCAGAGAGATGGCTCGTTGAAACTATTTTTTTATCTTTAGATATTTATTCATTTCACCTTCAAACACCAGATATGTTTCTTCTGTTTCTGCATGCAGCATTCTTTTATCAAGAAATATATTTCACCCAGCGAACAGGGTCTTCCAAACAGCCTAAAGACTCATGAATGGTAGCATTTCCTAATTTAATGAAGGCAACATTTGCTTTTTTGCTGTGTTCAGCAGTGAACAGAACTGCTCCACAAGTCAATGTTGATTCAACAGCGATGAAGAGCAACATAACATGAGATCAAACCCAGGATCTTTCCACTGCATGTAATTTTATACAATTGTGATTTAGTGAGAGTCAAAATGCTTACAAGTTGGACATAAATGGCAAAAGTACTTTTTGGGTAACTTGTTAAAACCACTTTAGACCTTACCTCTATCTAGCAAGGCTTAACTCGATGACAAGTTCAGTAACTAGTGATAAGATGTACATATGTTTTAATTATTAATGTATACTGTTATTACTGTTATTACTGATGTTATCATTGTTATTAAAACTAACATATTATTTCTGTTGTCATTAGTACAACTACTTTATGGCTACAGTATATTCTACACCTTCTATACCCACATCATGTGTTGTTTAGGTTGATTTGATTGTAATATGATGACTGAATACTATTTCTACTATTATTTTATAACTTAATTACTGTAGAGCTCCTCTATTTTTATTGTAAGTTATAAGGTTTTAAATGATATAAACACCATACATACTATTTGTTACAGTATATTGTTCTTTCTCTCATTATTGCTATAGATATTGTGTTATTAATGTTATTGGCACAATTATTTTTACTGCATAACTCCATCACAAGAAGATAAATAAATAGATAGAATAGATAGGTTATGTATTTTTACAAATCACCCTTATGTTCAAATAAACTCTCTCATAGCCGAAATGATGATCATCATGATAATACATGCTAAAAATGATGATGTATCCACTAAAATAATGGCTCATTGTCATTACCAATAAAGTAATAAGCAACTAAATGTTTGCTTGTTAAAACAGCTGAAGTCTTTTTTATTTATTTATTTATTTTTTTTTTTTCATTACCAGTTAATCTATGCACACATTCTCTTTGAAGGGAGCTTGTTAGGGAAACAAAGATAAGTAGAAATGGTGATAATGCATTTTTTTCTTATTGGAAGTCAGCTTGTCTGGGTACGGAGACTCTGCACCAAACGTGAATACTTTAGTATGTTTTCAGTATGTTTGGGTTTTGACAGCTGTGACTGTGTGATGAGGTAATAAATGATGTGACCTTAAGCCAACAGGAGGTAAACATGTCTGAGGTTTAAGTGACAGTGACATTCAGCCAGTTTGATTTCAGTTGAGATTATAACAGCTAACCTCCATATGGCTGCCTGAGGTTAGATTCTTAATTCTAGCCGCTGCGACAAAATCTAAATAAATACAATTCTCTAACAAGAAAACAAAAAGGGCAAATATTTCCATTTGAATCATTTTCTCTGCAAACTGAAATGAATCTTTAGAAAAAACAAAAAGAAAGAGATAAAAAGCAAGAAAAAAGTCTAGCATTGTCACTTGCAATACTAAAAACCTGGTAAAAAAGAAGGAACTGGAAACAAGTTCCACATTTTTTCCAACTTGCCTCAAGCTGTACTCACAGGAGAAAGAAGGTCACTCAGAACTGTCAGTTTTCTAAAGACTTGTGTACCTCTGATCCACTCACTCACCTGTGGGTGAAATGATCACTGGCTGCAGTTGCCGCTGCTCCCCAGCAGGTGGCAACGTAAGCGCTAAAACCAACACGGTTCCCAGAGAGGTGCCCACGTACAGGCAGGGCGTCAAAGTGCAGTCACCCTTCCGGGCGAAGGTCTCGCAAAAGTGGAAGGAGTTGATGCCCTCTCGCGCTTCCTTGTCGATGCTGGTGACACTGGAGGAGCGGGAGCGGCTGAACGAGTTGTCCCGGTGGTCTAACGGGTTGGCACCCCGCGGCGGGCATACGGACAGGAGGACAGTGAGGAGAAAACAGAGAGGTAAAGCACCTGCAAAGCACTAACATCAAAAGAAACGCTGCACATGAAACAAATGCAGTGACATTTGTACGTTTGAGATAAATCCTCTGCAATTTCATAGATCAGTCACTTTAAATGTTCTATCCCAAATCAGAAGTTTGATTAATAGAGTTTACCTTTGCCTGGCACTTAGGTGAAGTTAGAGACAAGAATATAGGAGAAAGTTTTGGCATTTGCACATTGACCTGGTGAAAGTAATCAACATTCTTAATCCTCGTTTCTGCTAGTAAAACATTTTAAACCCTGAAGAAAAAAGTCTTAGTTATCAAAGAACCAACCAGACAGAGAAAAGAAGATAAATGAAGAACATAGAAGAAAAAGAAAGCTGCAAAAGGTATAGAAAGCTTAAGAATGAAATGAGGCGTGTGAAGTTTAGCTGAGCACCACTGACCTCTTGTGAAACACCCACTATGGTTTAAAAAAAAATTGAAAAATAAAACAAAGGTCAAGTTTAATTCCAATAATTTTATTAAGCTCAATCAATTCAAAGTGAATAGATCAGTGCTACTTTTGACTCATGCAAACTTAGATCCGCATAGCTTGCCAATTTTGAGACTAAAAACCAGATAGAAACTGGACTAATGGGATGAGGTGGAGTCCAGTCACACCGAGAAAAGCAAACTGCAATTCATGTAAATCGTTTGGAGACACAAAGTCAAGGCTTACCCAAGTCTGGCTTTAGCTCAGTAGGCAAGCTTAATTTCCGTGACATCTTTGCTGGAAAAAAGAGAACATCCCTCTTTACAAACATACATCTAAGCTAACACACGATGCCATGCAAAGCCAGGTCGCTAGCACTGAACAAGGATTCTGCACAAAGCTAAAGTACACTGAAATGACAGAAGACTGTGCATCAAGTGCCAAGGGATTGTTTTATTGACAAGGAGAGCCAAAGTGCTTTACACATAAGAAGACACTGTGTAAGAACACAGAGAGACAACCTTGTGTATCACAGAAGCATGCTGTGTCAAACAAAACAAAATAGGTGACCTCTGGTTGCACAATGCCCTGAAAGAGAGGACTAGGTAAGACACATGAAAACTGCAGGGCCATTCATGCCAAAAGAGCATGCATCAAGAAGAAGGAAGTAATAATTAACACCAGAGATGGAAGAAAACAGCGAAAAAGGATGGTTTAAGATGACAGAGGTACTCTATGACCTCTTGCTTACTTTATGCAAACTACTGCTTGGAAATCATGCCATCTTTTATTAAGGTGGAAAAGAGGCAATGAGATTTTTTTTTTTCAAAAAAGGTGGAGATATTTTCTCTGTCTGCAGGAGAGAAGGACGTAGGAGACAGAGATTATAAAAAGAGATGTTCATCATGCGCTCACTGGCATGTTTTGTCGTCTCTTTATAGTTAGGAAGTTCAATTTTGCCTGAGCAGAAATCCAGTATAGCAAGAAAAGGAAGCATAGCAGACTCATACCCAACAGCAAAACCCAACATTATGCTCTTGTGTAAATTGGTTTCACTTGATATTTTCACATGTTTCTGCTGTGTTTATTTATTCATATATTAAATTAAGATGAACAATTAAAATTCAAATATCTGACTATAATTTTCCAGTTTTTGAAGCTCAGTATTGTTGTGTCCTTGTACTTAACTGATACAGACACACATTTAAAGTTTATTTATTCATTTTTATTTCACCTTTCATTTGTTTTAAGAGCATCTTCCTTCAAGAAAACAGGTAATTGGCCTGAAGGTATTTATTTGTTTGTCTCTGCAATATTATGACAAAAGCTGTGTCAGGTTTTAGCAAACTTTATGGAAAAGTGAAGCAAAGGACAAACTTATAATTTATCTTAAAAAAAATAAGTAAATAAATAAAATCTGACCCAAAAAATTCACTAGAGCTAAATTAATACGTAAAATTGTGTGTATGAGTTTTATTTATTTTTTAATTACCCAAAGTATAACAAAGTTCTCACACATATTGATTGAGTATATACAAGTATGAATACTAGGCTTTAGAATACGTTGTTCTTATCTCTGACGTCAAGCCTTGTTTAGATACAGCAAAACAGATCCAAACCATGACTTCTCCACTGCCATGTTTTAGAGCCAGGTAGAGTCAAAGTTCTTTAAAAAAAACTTTAAAGTTGACAATCCCAGCCCGCCAGCATTAAAAAAAAGTTTAGCTTATTTAGAAAATGTCTTATATAGGACTCAAAAGCGTTTTTCCACTAATTACCCAGGTATTTAAAGAAGCCACAAAACTGCTTTTAACTTCTGGCACTTCCTGTTTGTTTATATGCCCTTTTGTCAGCATTTATTATCAATGTAAGATAAGACAAATATAACTGATTAGTATCATATCCAGACTGCAAATGATCAAAGAGCAGGGCAACAGCATTCACATGACAATACACAGTTGTCATGTCACCAGAATAGAAAGGTAGTGATGCATCTGTAATATTCAGGCTAAAATTGTGCTCAAAGACCATAAAGAGCATTGGTCCGTAAAGTGAACCCTGGGGCACACCTTTGATTGCATTCAGATAACTGTACAGAGGCACCGACTAGCACACACTGCTTACAAACAAAAAGACTGAGTTTGAAATCCGACATAAAGCCATGACCCATGGAGTTAAACTTGAGGGTTTTTCACACTGTTATTACTTAGAGATATGTAATGTTAGATATTTTTTTCCCAAATTTAAGATGTGATCAATTAAGTGTTTTTTGTCTTGTTTGCTTTCTTGAATGCACTATTTATAACTTAAAGACTACAGTAAAAATCTGAGAAGGTTTTGTGAGTTACAGTATGCAAAAATGCAGAAATTTTGAAGGGGTTTGTATTGTTTTGAGCGTCACTGGGGCAAGGACGCTAAACTTTCTGAAAATTTCAGGTATCAAAATGATAAAAGTGTAACTTTTCCAAATTAATACTTGTAAAATTGCTAAAATGGAAGATGGGAATGAATAAACCAGGAGGGTGGAAGTGTTTTAACATGGCTGGGTTATACGGGTATTGTTAGTTTAGAGTCTAGTTTAAAAAAGGCCAGCTTTTAACAGGATTTGTTATCTAAATTCATGCTAATGCCCTCACCACATCGTTTACAGCATGGTCAGGCCAGGATAAAGCTAAAGTTTAAAACCTACATGAAATTTTGGCTGCAAGATACTAGATTTCTTGACATTTATTTACACCTTGCATGACATTATTTGCTTTAACAGCACACTGGATGTGTACAAAGATACAGTTGGACAGATGAGTTGCTCCTTCTGTTCTGTGGTGTCATTCCATACTGAGGACAATCATATCAGGACAGATATCAAATGCAAACACATTTACAATCTGACACTCGTGCTACATACAAGTAGCATGCAATATGTGTATATGTGTATCAGACAACTAAGGTGTCTACAGACAGCTGAAATCCCATCTTCCTTCCAGGTCATCCTCTGGTCCAACAACTTTTAGTCCTAAAAAATTTTCTATCCATATTTAATTAAAGCGCTAACATCAAATTATAAAGCATTTTGTGATCAAAAGATACAATTCTACAGATATTTAGGATAAAAAATACATTGAGAACTAACAGCTGATGGACTAGAGACTAACCATGAGGTAGAGTAGAACTTTTGCTCTGTGTGTCTAGTTTTTTCTTTTCACTGAACAGACACAAGGACAGACAGTTTTTTTTCACAAAAGATAAACAGAAGAAAAAAAAAGGGAAGGGGGGGGGGGACCAAATCTGGACCATGTTTGTCCTGCCTATAAAGCCTCTTATGAAAACTTCTTGTCAATCTTACCTCCTCTACCACCGCCATTGTAGAATTGCTGTAGGTTGCTGTGTGACATCAACACTTTTGGGGGTGTGGGGGGTGGGGGAGTAGAGTACAGTAGATGTGCAGTTAGAAACTTTTTCCCCTTTTATGACAAACAATCTGTTCCAAATTGAATTTGCTTTTTTTTCTGAGCAGCAAAAGCAACTTCATTTTAAAAGAGTTTGTCAAGGACACCGATTTCACTCCAACACCATTTCCTGATGTAAACACCTACTGTAATACTGTACCTAGAGATTGTGGTGTAATGGGCTATATGTGCTTTCCTCTGAAAATAAATTAAATGTTTGCTTAATTTTGATACCATAAAAAACAGACTGCAATCATTCAAAGCTGGCTCTCGTAAAAACATAAGGTTTAATTTGCTTTTATGTCTTCAGCATGATTTATACTTTGTTCAGTGGAGATCAAACTTTTCCAAGAATCCTTGTAAATCAAGAGACATTACTCCTCAACTTGTAAGGAAATGATTTGTCTTTCTATCCCTCTTTCACAGCAAAAGGGGTTGAAATACAGATGTTATTAAAGTCTTGACTAAATGACTGGTTAAGGCAGATGGGCTTTTTTTTTATGAGAAGCACCTTTTCTCTCTTTCCTATGAATTATGCAAAGCAGACAGATGTACCAGACCGCAGTCTGGGGGAAGCAGACATGGGGGTTGGGACTGCAATCACACCTGGAAACAGCAGCAAGCAGACTTTGAGATCTGATTTTTGTCTGACCTTTTAAAAGGCTCCTTATTTTTCATCACACTGATGCTACATTACCCATTAGGAGATGAATCTGGGCCTTCAATTCTAGAATGCAGTTTTCAGTTTAATGCAAGTAACACAGAATTTAAGTGATGGAAGCAAAAGAGCATCTTTCTGCTGCAAAACACAATGCAATTTCATTGTGCACAATGTTTTGTTTGCTTTAACTGCCTCACATGATAGCGTATTTGGAATAATACACTTTAAAGCAGTGCAGCTGGACACAGGTAAATGCTGAAATAGAAGATCCCCGCACAAGTCATGAGTTAATTCACATATTGATCACAGGAAATTAAACATATTGTTAAATGTCTTTTATAAATTATGCAAATTTGCAATTACTGAGTATACGAAAACTACTCAATAACTTATACATTTAAGGCAAACTAAAATTTCTTTTAGATTTGTTTTACAGCTGCATTTAATTTATGTTGCACTGAATTAACATCAAAGAAACAGATAAATGTTTACAGCCTGTAAACCAGTTTTTTAGGTTACTGAGATTAAAACAAATTTATTCTTTTCTAATGAACTCTGCAACGTTCAAAAGGAATATGTGTTCAGATGCAACAAAATAAACATATAAGGACACTGACAAACTCATGACTGTATGGTCGCTTTCAGACTTGCATTGCGAAACGTGAGCGGTCAAATCCATCCGCTCTTTAACTGGACTCGTCTTTTCAAACATGCCGTTTCCTTGCGGACTTATTGTGTCCTGGGTGCTTTCAGACATCAGGAAATGTTGTGGATAAGTCAGCACAGCCCCACTCTCCCTTCAGCCCTGCATTTAATACGGAACATTTTCTTGTGCGTTCAGCCAAAACGACGTGCCGCAACATTTCTGTTCTTATGACATGGAGGCCAGCCGGTACATGTCTGCTACATCTCCTAAGTAAAAGACCGGACACATGTCTGAATGCAAACATTATAAAGGACAACGTCCGGACTATTACCACTTACCAGCGCAAGTCTGAAAGCGATTATGGCATTACACTTAATAGCATGTTCCTAAAGACCGAGGAAGAATGGAATAGAGACATACAGTTCAGCTTTGATGAGCAAATATTTCAATAAAACTACAATGTTGAGCCTCCTTTAAAACATAAATCCTTCCCTGACCTACACTGTTCTTGGATACAAAGCATTTCAGGTGCATTTGTGCTGTTTGCACCTCAGTGTTCTGTTGGGATACCCAGATATGTAGCACAGATCTCTTGCTAAAATTTGCCCACATGTTTTTGACTGAGACGCTGAAGGACATGTTACCTGAAGTAGGGGACTTGCAGCGGTCCTCTGATGTGGCCGAGCCCTCGTTGATATCACACAGACCTGTAGCAGACACATACATCACTGTTAAATGGATGATCATACTGTGAGCACGTCGAATGTTTTACCAGACTGGACCGGGCCACGTGGAATTTATTTCTTTTGTTTCAAAGGGCTAATTGTTTGGTTTTATCCTGTTTGAACCTTTTACCGCTTGCATGTTTTGTGTGAATGTGTGGGTGACATTGTCCTGTGAGGCAGAAAGCCAAGCAGACAGCAGTCCCTGCTGGCGCAGAAACACAGCTGGACGCCTGATTACAGCTCACACTCGCCAAGCTCTGACAGGTGCCAGCCCACTGCTCACCAGTCAGTGACACCAGATGCTCTGTGTGTTTTCACACGTGCATCTTTTGTGTAGATGGGTGCATGTAGATGATTGTGTGTCTGTGTGTAGGCAATATTTTGTCTGTGACACAGTTGCTTTGCATAATTGCATGTAAGCCATCATCATATCAAAAAGCAATTTCTTAGCATCAACACACACATCTTACTAATTCATTAATCAAGCTTATGGGTATTGCGTCGTCATGACTCTGCAGCATCTTCATTGCAGCTGCACTGATGTTGTCTAACACATGGTGGCAGTGTGTCCATGCTGAATCAGTCAGTGATTACTGGGCTGTGAGAAAGTACATGTGGCTGAAAGCAAAAGATGCATAAATAAATAAAAATAGAGGCAGAAAAGAGAAGGATAACCAAAGAAAGTCAATTAAGGCTCATAAAGAGAGAAAATACTGGTGTTAAAGGGCTCCATCGTGTGCAGGGCTATTGAACTGAAGACTGATCAACCACCGTAGATGCAATGGATTGAGTCACTTAATTTATTCTCATTTTTTGATTGAGTCGCAGATTAGACCAGAGGCTCCACATCTGTGGCTGTAAACTTCAGAGGCAATAACAAGACCTCATGATTAATAAAAACTTAACCTAGTTAGTGCAGGGAGGACAGGGAGACTTAACAAATGTGGTTTAAGTTAGTTTGAGATTGAAGTGGCATCTGATGAGCTGTGCAAATCCCACTGAATGTTTCTGAGATCAAAATCTATTAAGTATTTAGTCTCTTTTTAAAATACATTTATGATTATATGTGAATTGTTAACATGATTGGAGGTTATACTGAGGTTACCAGCACTGATACAAGCCCTTACTTTGCTGTACAGTGACTTGACTTTCCAGCTAAGCTTGAGAAAAAAAAAAAAAAAAACTCAAACATGGATTCGTGACCAGTCACCTGTGGACATAAAACAGCAGCAATTTATGGTTGTATATGACTCATCCTGCAAGCAAAAAAACTGTGTTGTTTATGGTCAAAAATATTTACAAGTTGTTTTTTTCTCTGGTCTTTTACCTCCTGATGGCTGTCGTGTCTTTCTTGGCGAACGAGGCTGTCTCTGGTAGGGGTCATTGGAGCCATAAAGCTCGACTGTCCCCAAGTTGAGTACCACTGTTTTCTGGATGTAGTCCACCACCGCTAGACCGTTGCTGTTGCCAAACACCACTCTGGTGGAGCAATGTGAGTCAGAGAGGAAGTGGAAAAATCAGGGAAGGGCAGACGTTTGTGAAATAAAGATGATGAGACAAAAATATGGAGAATTTGATGAGAGAAATCTATTTGTTTAAGAATCTCAATTAAAAAAAAAAACATTCTGGATAAAGCTGACTTTAAAAATGTAAAAACAAAAAACAAGAAAATAACCTGGCCCTAATCTGGACTCAGGTGTGATGCTGTGTGCACTTACAGCCCGTAAGAGGAATTTAGTGCCAAACTTGTGATCTGCTGAGGAGGCTCTCCGCTTACCCACACCAACTGGACTACCAAATCTACCTGGTAACCTGGAGACTGCTTCAAAGGAGCACTGCGCACCCTGTGGAGAAAACCATGTAGAGGAATGAGGGACAAAAGACATGTCAAGAGAGAGAGGATCAAACAAAAATGAAAATGAAAGCAACAAAAAAGGAAATGACAAGTGGTGCAGCTGCAGCTGGGAAGCAATCGTGTGTCAAGAGTCTGACATGAGTGGTTGCAATGGGATGATGGGGAGGTTGCGGCTGAGAACGCTTCAGGGACCGACCGAGTCTGTGCAAGTGCGCTTGAGGCAAAAGAAAGACTCTTGTGTGTGTGAGTGTGTGTGGCAGCACTCCTGCTACCACTGGGAGTTCATGTAAGTGCCTCTGCATGTGTGTGTCTCGTACTTTAGGCAGGGCATGTTGCCTCCGTCGGAGTTGTTGCTGCTGGTGGAAGGGTGTGAAGGCGGGCCGCTCGTCTGAGGGGAGGCACCGGGGGTGGGATGTGCCGATGTCTGCTCCCCCCCACCATCTGGAGACTCTGTTTCATTCAGTTCATACTGCATTCGCACCTCTAGTAACTGTAAATACACACAGAAGTGCACAGAAGAGGAGATATGAACAAGTGAATAAACAAGGACCATGAATATAAGCAGAAGTGATTCCTCTACGGATGGAAAGGAGAGGAAACGTGATGGTGAATGGCATCTGCATGTTTACATAGTGCCACTTTAATAATATGGATTTGTTTGACGTGTGTGCATGTGTGGGCAGATTGAGAGTCAAAGAGGTCCTCCAATACTAAAATATTCCATTTCTTCTAAATCCTCCTTCAGGCTATCGGTTTGCAACCCCCGCCTTTGCAAAGACACACACACTCACAACTCCTAAACTCTCGCACAATGCTTGTAAGCTCCTCTCTTTTGCATTCTCTCAGTCTCATTAGCCCCACTGACATGTGGGAGTGAAGAGCGATCTCTCCTTGAGACTTTCTCTCCTCTACCTTCACTCCTGCACAGTTCCAGAGGTGTTGGCCTTATGCAAAGTGGGACTGTTCTCCCAATGACAGCTCGCTACCTCTGCACATCTACTCCTGATCCACACAGCAGTGTGGGAAAAAGGGCCTGAAATTTCCTCGACATGTGCATCAATACTCTCTGGCAACCACCCAAGAAGAGGCCAACTGAGCAGCGCTTCAATCATAAATAAGTCTCTACAAATTCATGAACATCTTTTAGGGGTTTAGAGATTTAGAACAAACAGTCCTAGAAAAAAAAAACACACCCAAAAAATAACATGCAACAACTTAACACATAAAAGTACCACCCACACACTGTGATTGGCATGTGATCTCTGTGCAGGTGCAGCAACACCACAGCTGTTCAGCAAGAAAATGGTAGCCAGGTTTAAAAATACAAACAGCATCCTGCCATTTACTAAAGGCAAACACACACTCACCACTTATAATTTGAAAGGAAAGTGCTATTACAGTATTTTAGTCAAGTAAACCACTGCAACACCTCAATTCTCTTCTTTTTCAGCCGTTCTATTGCAAGTTTGCTGCTGTGCTTGGGATCAAATGACCTAATCTCAGCTAAGCTGTAGCTGCTGGACAGACAGCCTCATGTTTGTCTTGACAAAACATTTGTATACATAGAAGCCATCATGTTGTCTCTGTTTTGTTGCATTATTTCTGAGGATTGTATGTTTGCTGAGACGTCCATTCCTGAGACAATTTGTAGCAATGATCCCAAAATTGTTTTGAAATAACCATATAATTTTTTTGCTAAATTAATGACAGCAAAATTGATTATCTTAGTCATTGTTGATGGCTTTCCCCTTGGCGGTGTGTTAACACACACCTGAATGCTCCAGACCGGCAAACTGACAAATGTAATGATGTGTAATGATGAGTTAATCAAGCATTTGATTTGATGCACTAGACTGATACTTAACATCTAAGTTTTTATGGAAACGGTAAAGTTGTACTTAATTTTTTCACAATCTCTCATTTAATATCGGAACTGTGAGCAAAGTCACTGAGATAAAGCTGAATTTCTCTTTATTCCATTAAAATAGCATCATGCTGCCATTAACACTTAGGTCGCTATCAGGGCAAATTATAATGTTGGTTTGGCTTTGCTTGTTCACTGCTCTGTCTGTTGGCATGGCAACCATGGTTCCTTTGACTAGGCAGATCTTTGAGTGTGTGTATTTAGCTGTGAATGTCTCAGCATCTTAAAGCAAGAGAGGAAGTCAACAGCAAGGGCAATTTATTTCAAACATGGGGAAAAAGTTTAGAGATGAAGTGTGTCTAGACTTGTTCAGCTGCAAGATACTTGGAATGAAAAAGGAGGATGACATATAGTAGAATGGATGTTTTGTCATATTTGAACAAAATATATTGAACATAAAGGTAATAGAGAAAAGCCACCTGCACTACTTCAGTAGTTACTTCCAGCTTGCTGAAGCGGTAGATGATAATATTGGCTGACACCCCAGCCACACACAGCATCCGGCTCTCGGGGCACCAGGCCATAATCTGAATGGCAAAGGGATCTTCGTCTGACACATCAGTGCTGCCCTTGTCTTCCTTAGACCGGTTCCTGTCGAATACCTTGGCTGTTTTTAGCTTATAAAGCACCTGGAGCATTACTAAAAGAAAGGAGAGAGAAAAATGATCAGATTCTTTGATGAAGTGATTGCTTCTGTGTAAGAAATTTGAATGAAAATAGAAAGGGAGTGTTTTTCTGAAGTGGCTTTGTGTAATTATCTTTCATGATTTCTCCCTTTTTGTGCAACAGTGTAACTGAAACCCAAAATGTCAGTTAGAGAAAGAGAGAGAGAAAATAATAGGGAGTAGAGCGTACTTGCAGAGGCATCCCAAAACTTCACAGTTCCATCAGCATGCCTGGAAATACAAGGGAAGGAAAGATTGTAATTAAGAGTTGGCTTGGTTCAGGGTGATGAAAGCATTTAGACATCCCTTTCAAAACACCTCTCTTTTTTTTGTATTTGAACGCGTTTGCTCAAATTTCAACTCAGTGCTCACAATTATTCCCCTCTTCAGCACTAATGAAAAAAATGCTTGATGTAAAACAGATGATTCGTAGAGCTCCAGCCTGGTAATATCATCACAAGCATGAAGATTAAGATTTAGAACATGAGCAAGACCTACACCTACACTGACAGGCTTAATTAGCATTGCATAAACTTGTTTAAATATAACAGATAAAACTGAATGAAACAGATGCTCATCGTCTTACATGTCTTACTATATCCCATTAGGCTCCACCTTTGTGATATACGTTCAGGTCTCAGATAAAATCCCTTTAAATTTTCACTATGAATTCATTTCCAGATACATGCACTGTTAACTGTGTTAAAATCTGTGCATGGTAATGACAGACATTAACTACAGTTTCCTAAATTGACCATCCGATTAAACTAATGTATTCAGTCATTTCCTGACCCCCTTTTCCCCCCATTTCCTATATGTTTGTGGCCCTTACAGCTGAGAGTAAACTATTTTTCAGGCTGTAGCAGTCAGAGAGAAAGAAACCTGAACAGAATAGTAATGCAGCATGTAGGGGTGAACAGGAGAAGAAACAGAGGAGCAAGAGCTTCCCAGCGCCATACCCATAACTCAATGTCACCTCTTCACTCTGTGTGTTCTGTTAAAAATGCCCCTTCTCCCCTTGTTGACAGCTTAGCGTGGAATAATAAACATCAAAATTGAGCAAAGTGCACATGACTGGAATGTATAAAGACCTACAGCGCAAAATCTAAGACGACTTATCTCACTGAGATGACCGGACAGGTGGAAGTAATTGCAGCTTGCATGTTTTTAATGATGGCACTAATGAAATTCAGGATCGTATATTACCCAGTGATGATGATCTCCGGGTAGCTTTGTGTGCCTTGACCCCAGTTTCCACCGCTAACAGGCCATTCCTGGATAGGAGGGGGAAGCACATTAGTGAGTGAGATAGCAGCCTTACAGCTATGTCAATAAACAAGGTGTCATTAAACACACTGATTATAAAAGCAGATGACATGATAAAAGCATGTAGTTAGAGTGCACACAGGAAACCATGCAGGAATCCTCCTGAGTACGTCTCGGTGTCTGTCTCCATCTGTGACCGTGTGTGTGTTATTGGAGGTAAGGCTCTGAACACGTTGACACATGCAAAGGTCACCGGGATGACTCATTGTGATCTTTATATGAGAATGGCCCCCTGCAGCTCAGGCAGGCTTTTGCTTAACACAAAAAAAGAAAGAAGGGGCTCGGCTGCCAGTTCAGGTCAGTGCATGTTGACATTTCCAACAGAAAGCCAGAACAAGGCGACAAGGGAAAGAACATAAGCATACATAATGGCTGAAAGAGCAGGGGTTCTGTCAGGGATGATACAGGGAAAACAGATGAGAATGAGAGGAGAGAGGTGGGGTACTGAGAAAAAAGAGGATTTGGGAATGAAGAGGTTGGATAACATTAGTCAATTTAGCTTCTTGAAAACACTGGGAAGTATACTTGCATACCACTAAGTCATGTTTACCTGTGCTGAATGTGTTGCAGCAGTACAGGGTGAAGTTATATAATAATGTGCCCTTTATCATATAACCTTGTCCCTTTTGGTGGACTGCAGAATGGTTAGAGGGTGTTGTTCAAAAGATTTACATTTCTAATTTAGGCATTTAGCTCTTTTAAAACACCACTATCCACAGTGACAAGAACTAAAATGCCCCCCTCAAGTGATTATCACACTGTGATTCATAATAATTCAGGGATATTACCCAAGCTATGTCTACTGGCTCTTAACTTGTTCAAAATAAAGCTGAAACCTGCACTGGATGCATGTAGCATCCGTTGGTTTCCTGTAAATTCATGCTAATTCAGTTTTCTGGATCACTTCCTCGTGTTTTCATTTAAACTACCTATAGGCAAAATTCTACCTTGGACACTCTGTGAGGCACAATTTTGTTTATCTTTTCAAGGATTTTTGGGCACTATCAACCTTTATTTGAAGATAGCTTTAAAGAGGTTCAGAGAGAGAGGGGGGGGGGGGGGGGGGGGGGGGGGGGGGGGTGTAGCAGAGGCCCCCCAGGCCAGGATTCAATCCTCGGCCAGCTGCAGCGAAGAGCTACAGCCTCTGTATATGGAGCTCTTGCTCAACCATTTCAGACATCCAAGGCACAATCTTAGGATATAAATTGTTGCCAACTACCTCTAATCAAGAAACTGAAGCTGGTGCATTTTGCTGAAACTAACTTTTTAATGTATACCTGATCAAAAAAGGAATAAAATATTACTTTTGATGCAACTTATTTGCTTGTTACCACCCGTTTTTGTTATGAGGGCTGTCACACAGGGCACATTCTTCCATTTTTAACCAAACGGTAAACACAAAAAGCGGTCTTTATCAACCATGAAACAGCATGAAACGTCATGTTTTCGTACCTTTTTGCTGTAGCCTTGTCGTTTCTGCCGCGAGCCAACAGAGTAAAGTGCAGGTATGAGGTCCACAGGGCAGTCGGCAAAATACTCACAGCAGGTCACAGGAGACTCATGGATAGTCAAAGGGTATGGGTTTTCAAATATGGGGTAACTGTAAAAAATAAAAAGAGGTCAAAGGCAATTAACTCACAAAGCACTTTCAACTGAACCTGTCTGTCTGCCAGAATCAGTTACAGTAATTAATTGCTTGACACTGGCATTGGCACAAATTTTGGACATTAATCTTACAGTAATAAGAATTTATGACAAGAACCTGGAATAATGACCAGAGAAAACTAGTTGGACGATGATATGAAAACCCAGGTTAAAGGAATGAAAGGTGTGAAAGAAATAAGTCATTTGGGAGTGAGACTCACCCGTTTTGTGCAAGGTCGATTACCACTAAATCTTTTTCTAGAAGAACCACCACAGCATAAGGCTCTTGAAAATCTGAAAAATGAAGCACAACATAAGTCGATCATCACTTCACACCCTTGTGAATCCCTGAGAGAGAACTGCCCTCAGATCTGCAAACCACAGAGGAATTCCTCATTATCCACCTTGAAGTTGTGACAGCAGCAAAAACATGATGCTTATTAATTGAATGATTTACACTCCTGGGAGAAAAACTTTATGAAAATAGGTTTTCTTTTATATCATTGAGAAATTCATGTTTAAATGATTTACTTGTAAAAAAATATATATTTATATGTGCTCATGAACTATTTCAGTGTATTAAAAAAATCAATTCTGATTATTATCTGTATATTATCAAGAAAATCTGCAACATGAGGTTTGATGTTTTGTTTAGTTTGCATGGAAGGACCACATATGATCATGATACACACTATTTTTCATTGTCTTTTTTTTTTTTAGAAAACAAACAGAAAAGAAACTCCATCTGTTAAAAGGATGTCCCAATTCTATTTCCAAAGTGATTTACATGGGATGTGTTTTCATAAGTTGCACTTTTAAGAAAATTTCCTTGTCAGCAAACAGTGCCGGACTGCTAGATGTTCTGCCTGAACTAGCATAAGTTACGATGCTTTCGCTCCCATTTGTTCCACCACTCAAATATAGAGGAGTATTACATTAAGGAATGCTGCATGTTCTGCAGCCATATCATTCTGGATTGATGATTAGAATTTATGCATGCGTGAGCGCAAAGACATGCACTGTGCAATAATCCAAACCCAGTTATGTCCATTACCAGATGAAAGTGGTGGATGGTAGCACCAGTGACTTAATGAAGTCCTCACTGTTGCATAACTCACTAATCCTTCCTCAAACTGTACTGTATATGTGACACATTACACTGCTGCAGAGATTACATACTGGATTACATGCATTCAAGAGCCCATGCCATTCAGCTACAGTAGCACTTGTTTTAGCTGCTGATTCAACAATAAAAAGGTAATAAGAATATTTTATTCAGATGGAAGCCTATTATAGACAACTGTATAAAAAAAGAAAGATGCAATAGGATATTCTTGCATCAAATAATGAAACTTGAAGGTAGGCTACCAGCTCCTGGGAAATTTATTACAGAAAAGCACAGTGAAAGCAATCAAACATAATTAATAAAAAAAAGGAAAAAGGATAAAACAAAAGGTAGAAGAGTTTAATACTTGCTATTTAAACATGCTAGCTGTATGCAATATGTCATGCACACACCAACTGGAAAACAAAGTGCAAGTTTAGACCAAAACACACTCTTACCATTAGGATATGGTGTCTCACATAGTGTGAGGAAGTCTACTATAGGATAGTCCATCTCCAGCACAGCAGTACTCTTCCCATGCATTACTGTCAGACAAGGTCGCCGGCCCACCGTGTCATAAGACAGACCACCGGAGAAGATGATAAAGGGCTCCCTGGAACAAGCATAAACACAAGCATGGGGAGAACATTTGATTGACATCATATCTATTAAAGCATGACATACACTGGATTTATTAAGCTAATACCAATGAAAATGTATACTAACATCTTGTATTGTTGATAGTCTTGTCAATATATACATTTTTATTAAATTTACAATTAAAGAGGAATCTGCTACTCAACTGGAAGAACTGCTGTATATGATGACACTATTTCAAAGTTGTCCAGAGCTGTTTCTTAAAACTTTTCTTATGGTAGCATTGTATTTCTGAAGAAAATCCTGATTTATCTCATCTGAGCTTTTTTCTTCCTTTAATAATTTACATATTAAATCGTATCCGATTAGATGACTACAAAGTGAAGCTGTTTACAAGAATTTGCAGCTTCAAATCACAAACAAAAGCATCATTATCAAATGCAGATGTACACTTGAACTCAAGAGCTTTTAAACTTATCTGTACGTCTAATCTGTGTATACTTTAACACTCTGCATGATGTGTGTGCATAAGAGAGAATGAGGGACCCTACCCACTTCTGGTTGTTTTATACTCCACTTTAAGAATGGGTTTACAGGGCTCTGGTTTCTTCCCATCCTTGGGCTGTTTTCCTAAAATAGAGCAAACAGACGTTGCCTTACTTTGCCAGTTCACCCCTTCTCCTCTCGTCTCCTCGTTTCTTCTATCATAACAGAGGTCCATTTATCAAAGAGAGAGACAAATGCTGGGACAGGGATGTGCAAAAAAAGTGTGAGGACTGCAGATGATTTGCAGAATCCACGTATCTAAATCTCAGAGGATGCCAGTGAGTAGGAAATTTGAACATTTGTGCATTTCTGGATCAAAGAAGGAGGCTGATTACTGCATATCTACTACTGAGGTGTCAAAGTGAACACATCTTCAAACTATATAATAAAGAAGATTTTTTTTTAATAACTACATCATAATAAAGGATATCAAAAAAGACAATTAAAGGAGGACTTAAAAGCCTTACTCAAATCTGTCAAAGGAATTTGCATAATTGCCCATTAAATACCAAAGTAATTATGTATGCAGCTGTGGGGGAAACAACTAATTAAAAAGCTTGTGTGGCAAAATCCTTCCTGCAATCCCCTGCACACAAAAACAGCTTGAGAAACTGGTTAGAAGTTTTTTTTTTCGTTGTTGTTGTTTGCTTTTTCCTCCTTTAATTTCTTCCCTTGCTCCTCTTCTGCCTTTCTTGCTCTGTGTCCTGTTGCAACACTCACACAACCTGTCTATTTCTCCAGGTCCTTCATCTGTGAACTGTCAAAGTACTGTGTGAGGTGAGTAGGTGTTTGTGGGGGGGCCGGGAGCAGAAGGGTATGGATTAAAACACATCTTCAAAAGAGCAGACTTGCTTTCAGAGGGAAATAAACAGAACGTCAGCACTAAAGTACACCCATTCAAACAGAAGGTAAAGCAAACAGAGGGAGGGGCAAAACTGAACTGACAATAATCCTTGTATTGAAATGAGGAAATAACAAGGGATACATGTGCAAGGACACTCTTGAAGGATGTGCTGCGATGAAAGCGGGAGGAGGCATGTAGACTCAAATAATATCATGCAGACTTCGTAGCTTTTTTCAACAACACCCCCCCCCCCCCCAAAAAAAAAAAAACCTACTGTATCTTTTTATTTCACACATTAAACTTCGGATCAACAAATGTATTTTGAACTGACTGTACTGTGCAAAAGTTTTAAGCCGCTCATGATTTCCTTTTATAGTTCAAGAAAAACAGAAATGGGTGCAGATGAAACATGCATGCACACTTAAAGACATGTATGTGAGGCAAGAACTTTGTACAGCTCTAATAAGCTTAACCGTTGATATTTTTGTGATCACCTTTCTTATTCACTAGTCAGTGGCCTCTTAGACAAGCTCTCTTGTTGCCCCCGGTTTCTCAAAGCTCTACTATGGATGATCCCTCACTGCTTTAATAATGTTAAAGCTCTGTTGACACTGATTTTCTGTCCAGTTCTTGTGTTATTTGACCAAAGTCAGCCGTCTCTTCCTTATATAAAAGCCCCTTGTGCGAAATCTTTGATGGATTTTTTTCTTTTTTTCTTCCAATTTCTTTAGGATATCACTTTCAGATACTGTTCATCTGCTGTCTTCAGAGATGCCATTTCTTCTGTTGTCCTCTTGTTCAGTTTCCTCTTTTTATTAAAAGAACAAGCTGCATATTATATTGAGATATGACACATTTTCAGCTAATAGCTCTTTGCTGGTGCGAATATAAAATGTTATTCTTGTCAAACCCTTATCTTTGGCATTTTTCAAAGAGCCACCCAAAAAGTTCTGAATAAATGGTGCGTCTTTGCAACAAGCTGCTACAGTAGTAACAAAGTGCAAAAAGATAGTTTTTAACTGGTTTTTTTTTTTTTTGCCTGTTATATTTTAAACACATCATCATGCTTGATTGACTCAGAGGTCACTTACTTTCACCTAAGGGTTCAAATTGCAAAATTAAGGTTTTGTATCAATTGATACTAATTCTAAATTTTTAGAAATACTTTCAAGAAAAATAGTCTACTTTTCCATGATACAGTAATTACGCTCCAGCATCATAAATGTAGTTATTCAGCCATAGAGTGCATTAGATCCATCCTTCTGCTGGTTTCCTCAAATAATTCCTGTACGATAATCATGTCTCAACACAGCTTATCTGCATTCTGCATGTATAATTATGTGTGTGTGTGTGTGTGCATGCGTGTCTTCACCTCCTTACCGTGTGGTGTGATTGTCTGTATGGGCTTGCCCGAGCCTCTGATGTTCCATATGGTCAGAGTTCCATCCGAGTGACTGCAAATGAACTGCTTGCCCTCATGATGCCAGGCAACTGAGTGGATAGCCTAAAAAAGGACAGACAGGAAGGCAGAAGGGCAGCAGTTCAGCATGCGCCGCCACATCCCCTGTACGCTACAGGTTTGTCGCATTACAGCAGCCATACGGTGCGTGTTACTCGTAAGTGGTTTAAACGCTTGTGATTTCGTACTTATGGACAGATGGTTGAAGTGGTTGGTCCAGAATTCAGAGCATTTCCTGTGGCATACATGAATAAATTAAAGGACACTATTATACAACTCACTCCTTGAATGTAGAGAGAAAAAAGGAATGTCAGCGGGAAGTTTATATTAGCATCATTGAACATGTAAAAACTATGTTTAATAAAGATATAAATTTGCTTGAGGGAAGAAAGGTAGCTTCAAAATCTAATATAATTGAAATACAGAAGATCAAAAGCGTTCAGCTTCAGCTATTGTCATTTGAACTTGAGGAAAAGAGTAATGAATTCAAATGTATGTGCAATTTAATAGATATCCGTTGATGTTTAAAGAAAACAAATAAGAGCGGTTTAAGAGATGACTTTTTCAAAACATAGAGAGGAGCAGAGAAAAGAAAGAAAAGGAGAGCACACCTAATGCACATCTGTAATGTAGAGACAAGTTAACAGATAAAAGTAAGAATTAGAGATTTAGAGCGATGGTGTCCTCTTTTCTCTTGTCATCTGAACTGTCCTGCTGTTTTTTACGTAACTCGTGATGATTTATCTGCTGACAACAAAGCACAAACACATCACGACCAAAGTCGCCTGTAAAGGGCACCACCGCTTACGATGCCCTTTTGATAGCTGATAATCATACCCGCCAACATTTTGCCATTTTGTAAATACAATGAGATGAGCAAAGCTCTCATCGGCTTCAAAAGTAATCTTGCTACGTGAATTTTCACACCGGGGCCCATCCTTACCCATCAGTAAAATGTCCCCTTGCAAACCTTTAAAATCAAATGCTGCACTTGCTAGTTTATCACATTCCTTCCACCTTGCACCATTTGACCTTTTGCAAATTCTTTCGAAAGCTTCCTGTATTGTTCAAGAGTCAGCATCCTTCCATAGTCACCTTATATCCCAGGCACAGCTCCATGCTTCACGTCGCTCATCCAAAATCACTGCCTTGCTGTCAATTTTGATGTGAGCACACATCGGGTTAAGTCAATTTCCTGCAATTGCAGCAACAATTTATTCAGGAGTATATCAATTTTGCCTTCAGTGTTT
The DNA here is from genome assembly GCA_023101725.1 of Atherinomorus stipes. Taxonomy (NCBI): domain Eukaryota; kingdom Metazoa; phylum Chordata; class Actinopteri; order Atheriniformes; family Atherinidae; genus Atherinomorus; species Atherinomorus stipes. The sequence continues at coordinate 51,775 of JALJCO010011043.1, read as the reverse complement.
CATTAATCATGAATGTTGCTGAGTGTCAGGCTCACGGAGTACTTAAGAAAATAGCTCCATGAAATGGCTTGTAGCTGACGGTGAAATGGAGAATAGTTTTATCTGTTCCAGACCATTTATTGCTTACTGGTATGGAATGCCATTCTGTACACGGTCTTGCTTGGTCAAATCTTCGATAGGACATAGTATGCTAATTACCAGCTAGTTACCACAAATCCATCTGGAATTTGAGATGTTCAGTATCAGATGATCAGCACAGGCTGGTTTTAAAGGTGATGATGGTCCACGATGACAGCTTCTAATACCAGATGTATTCATTGCTAGAAATCAGGTTTTTGCTCTTTTATCTCATAGTTTTGGCAAGTTTTAGATTTAGTCAACCAACTACACATTTTTCCCTTTTCCAGTTCATCTTTTCTTTTAATTACCCAAACTGTGCAGGGAAGCATTTCTGATTCACATTCTTGATTCCTTTTCTTTATTGGCACCTACTGTATGTGCATCTGTACAGCACTTTGGGCATCCTTGGACGCAGAAGTTGTGCTATAGAAATAAAATGAACTTGAATTTCTCTTCTCCAAGCATTTGTGCTAAAGCCTGGATCTATGAACATCAGCAGCAGACAAGTGCAAGGTAGAAAAAACTTTTCTAAATGCCTTTGTTGATTAGTCTAGGTAGGAGGACGCTCCAAAGTCTATGGTAAAAAACATCAGCAGCTAGAAAATGAAAAAAAAAAAAAAAAGATGAAGGAAGTTTAATGTAATTATTTTCTGTAGCCATACAATACAGTACCATATTTGTATATCGACACATGAATAAATGAGCTGTTCTGGATTAATGTGAACGTGCATTTCAGACCTATGAGTGACTTTGTGTCTGGAGAAGACGAGCATATAAAGAATTAATCCTCATATGAAAGAGCAACATAATAATACCCAGAATGCACAATATTATTGGCCCAATATTGGTATCGGTCAATATCTGCTTTAAAACCAAATATCAATATTGGCCCTACAGTATATCAACCCAGATATTAACCTATGTATTTAAACATTATATAACAGGCATTTTTTGGTGACAAACCCCGTGGAATATTTTTTTTTGTGTTGTTGGTTTTCTTTTTTTTTTTTAAATCCGTGGGGTATGGGAACATCATAAGGCCACACCCACCATGTGACATCACCCAACAACTACTGGATCTGCAGAAGTATTTTTGTATATATATATATATATATATATATATATCATATTTTAATATCAGTATCAGTTTTTCGGCCAAATGAGTTGTAAAATATTGTGATACTGGAAATCGGAAAGATCCAACGTCATGCATCCCTACATAGGATGAGAAATAAGCAACATGATAAAGATTTTTCATGTGCTTTCCTTTGGATCCTTAACCTTGACATGTTATAACGTGTGTGATTATTCTGGGTTTTTCCGCCAGATCACCTGTCACCAGAGGATATATCAATAAATGTATTGCTCACTGGCATCAATGTATTTTCTTTTCAATTATTCCTGGGTTATGGATTATCCTCTTCTTCTGTTTATGAAAATGATTTGTCTAGAAATAATTCTGCAAGATGAGTAATGGCTTAGGTGTCTTTTTAAGCCGGCGGCGTTGGCGTGGGGAAAGTAGTGGTTATGGTAGAAGCCAAGACAGACAGGGATGTTTTTCCAGTGCTTTTTAGCTGCAAATGATTCACTGAGCTGCAGCGCCAAGTGGCATTTATCAAGTAATGTGGGCGTCATGGATGCAATTAGAAAAAAAAAATTCTCATTTATTCATATAAATAAGTGTTATACACTCTGAAAATAAAATGAATAACCATGACTAAGTAAGTTGCAGCTTTAATCATACATTCAGAGACCATTTTTGGGGACTCAAATCGCAGTTGACATATGGCTTGACAGACACAATGGGTCTTGTTCCTATTTATGATGAAATTAATTATTTGGCAGGAATTATATAAAACAGCTGATGCAATGTGGGTAAGACTAATTTAACAAAGCTCGACCCGCAAAGGTCTTTAAAGAAGCATCACGAATATATGCACAACCATCATCGGTGGATGATGATTAAGAATGCTAAAGATAAAAGATGTTTCTCTTTATGTCAAGTTAAGATCTTATCAGCAGTCATTCATTCAACTGCTAAATTCTCAAACCTATCACACTTTTATCAATAAAATCCTTCAATCAATTTCTCAATGACACCTTCAGCAACCTCGACACAGAGCTCTAAAAATCAGTGCATCGTTCACGCTGACAGTCCCAGTAGGCGACAATGCACTGTGCTTAATGGGGAAATGAGCAGGGTAATTGAAACACATGGTACTCATCAAATCAAACAATACCAATTAAAATGACTAATTCCATGATTTATCACATTAGGGCCAGTTTCCAGAGATTGCTCTTTGGGGATGAGAAAATTCAGTCAACACTCATTACAGTCACGTGAGAGCACTTCACACAGAGATGCACACTTTCAAAGACAACAACAAGCACACAAATCAAGACTGCTAGAGGAAAACAGACGTAAACATAAACATGCATGTCACGCCCTTAGTTAGAATACTGTCTGGCAGCATTGCGTCGTGCTGGGACCCAAAAGTGCCACACATGCATTAACAAACAGCTATGTTCCCATCACTTCACTGGATAATATGCTGACTTACATCCCAAGCACTTTACTAGAAAGCAAATGCACTTCTTTTTAACGCTTGAGGACTTCTCCCTTCTCCACCAAGAGGTTTCCTCCGATTGCACAGTTAGTTAAATGAGGAAGCATCTTGGATTAAATGTTAAACAGCTTCCACAACCCCAAAGAACTCCTGAACTTCGTCTAAACCTTATGTGCTCCGATCTTAAAAGCTTAAACAAGATTTGAATCCCTAAAACGTACAGATTTGTGCCCTCCATAGCTATTTCTGGTAATTATGCACACACAAACACTTGGGGGCAAAATGTCAACAGTGATTTCTAATGCATAATTTATTTTTGCCTCAAAATGTGAATTACATTTTGTGTGTTTTTATGTTGCTGCTGTTATATAAGTGCTAGAAAATGGGGGGGGGGAATAAACAGACAAACAAACAAAAGCAAACAAAAACGTGCGCTTCTTTAGACTTTTCTGTGTTGAAATGACTTACCATCACAATTTATGGCTGCTGCAAGAAAAGAGGCTAAGCTTGTATTTATTTCCAAGCACAACTGTCTGAGATTTTGGAGGCACAATATTCAGAGCAAATGTCTGAAAAGCGAGAAATGTGGAATAAATTTGGAGAAGAAACAAGGTTGGAGGTAACAGAGTTGTTATTAACATTAGAAATAGGACGTCACTTACTCAGAGGGCACAGAGGATTGCCAAGTATGATGCAGTCAAACACACTAACATTTTTATTTACATAATTGAAGTATCACACATAAAAAGCACAGTACAGTAAAGTAAAAAAGTACTTTTTCCACCTCAGTTATAAGGGTTTTATGTGTCAAAATGTAAATTAATAATTAATCTAATCATAACCACATTTTAATGTTAAGTAAAATCATCACCAGATGAACAATGTATTTAATAATGCTCTGTCTATTATTTACATATCGAGATGAAGCTAAAATGTGAGTGCAATGAGTGAAAAGTCCACCTTTACTGCTGCCAAGGAAACTAGGACAGGGGTCTGCAACCTGTGGCTCTTCAGATATTCCTCCCTGGCTCCAGATAAAAGTAGTGTGCAATTCTGTGTCAACATATTCATTTGCATTCATTGCCAAAGATGCTGACTTATACTTGTTTGTGCCAAGAAATTAGCAAAGAACAAAAACTGTAACACTGAAAGGCAGAAAAAAAAACTGTATTTGCTGATAAAGGAAGCTGAATGGTGCAAACTTAAATAAGTGGATCAAGTCTCCAGACTCAAAACTGCTGCAGGTTTTGTTTCAACTCAGGAGGTAGTACGATCATTCACAAAAGGAGAATACATGAAAAAATAATTCACTGTAATACTAGAGCATCTACTCATGGAACTGAGTGAAATAAGAGACATGTATTTCCTTACAAAAACCATCAAGGAAAAGACAGTTGGTACTATGTTAGTCCTGAGCACTGATAATTATTGCCAGTATGATAAGAAAAATAAAAACTTAACAAGTTTGTCTTGTCTGAAAGAGTTGCCAGAGAAAACCTTCTTTCTAAAAGAACTTGGCATCACAGCTTTGCTCTGCAAAAACTTACATCTGAACAAACCCAAAGACTTTTGAAGCTGAGTCCTTTGTACAGAGGCAACGCTTGGCCATCATTTTGTTTTAAGCAAATTCAGTACAACACCACAAACCAGCTGCCAAACACAGGCAACCATGATTTCTTCTGTATACCAAAGTATTCCTGTGTCAAATGGGAGGCCCTCTCTCTCTTTCACAGCCACAGCTTGAACAAAGGCAGGTCATTCAATAAGCAAAAGGTCTAAAATCAACATTTCTACAACGGAATATGTCAATTTTTACTGGTATCAAAATATCACTCATGTTCTTACATTGTGATAACATGATAAGTGGCATCTGTATGCTTCAAGTCCCTCCAATAATGGATCTGACATTGCTCTGAACAAAAGAATTTGATAAATAGAGTGATCAAGATTTAAAGACATCATCTGAGGTCATCATCAAAAACGAACATTATAGACATATTTTATCAGTAAATGAAATTCAAGTGTATTGTGTGGAAAGACATAACACTGATAACACCAACATCATATGGGAGAACAAATCCCCACAGAAGTCTGATCGTCATGATAACCAATGATGTTTCATTCACTAATGAACACACTTGTCTTGACTTGCCAAATGACCCATCAGCTAGGAATAGTTATCAGACTTCTTAACAAATCTGAGAGGGGTAAGATAGGACTTCCTAATGAAGCCAGACTCACGTCAGATAAAGTTCACAAATAATTTGCAGCACTGGTTTTTAATCTTCTCAGACAACCAGATGGAGGGGATTTACCGCACGAGGCGCATTAAATGAAGGCATCCATGTCTCTCAGAAAGAATGCCACAGGAAATTTGTAAGTCTTGTCTCTATGGTAATAAGTGTATCATCTCTTGAGGAGAATACTAACCATCTGAAACAAGTGTCGTTATGTCAAACTCAACCTGTATCTTGCATCCTGCATCACAAAGACTTCCAGGTTGGTTTTTTAACTTTGAAATAAAATATGTCGATCATTTCAATCCCTCTACAGGGTCCCATGAGGAGGAAAAACTGAACAAGCTGGTCATCACACACAATATTAGGACTGATTAGTGAAATATTTACCTTTCTTTTAAGGCGAGTCACTTCAGGTAAAAACCCAGTTTTTATATCACCTGGTCAATTTTGAGATTTTCATTTTTTTCCCCCTCCTTCAACATGTTTTCTTTCGGACTAGTGTAAAAAACATGTCCAAAATAAACATTTTAGCAGTTTATATCACGATACTTTGTCTGATGCACCCAAATCCCCTCAAAATGCAATTAAAGTTGGTGTTTTTAAACGGAGCGCAGCCCCCGCGGTGCTCGTCTGAACCACGTCATGTCTGGTATAATTGGAAACGTCTCTTTTTCCTGAACGATGTCATCTCAACCAAACCTGATATTTCTCATGAATCTGATTGGATCTGATGTCTGTAAATACTGTTATGGAACAAAAGCGTGGAGAATTTTACAATCCAAAACTGATAAAGACTGATTTCTCAAAATGAGTTTTTTTTCTTACTCCGGGTAAAAACCTGGCTAAATTCTGTGTTTAGATTTTTTTTCCCCTAGAAATGTGTGCAAATTAGCACATTTTTGGCTATATAACACCTAATTTGCATTTTCAAACATAAAATTTCTGAAAACTTGCAATACAAAAAATGATAGCCCTAATGTGAGGAATAAACCAGGAAAGTTTCATGGTGATACAAGTTAGTTACATTTTTTACCCTATATGCCTGTAGTGTCTCGCCTTAATCAAATCAAATCAAGCTTTATTTATAAAGCACTTTTCATACTAATAAAAGACAACTCAAAGTGCTTGACATAATAAAAACAAATGCAAGACATTAACTGAAGTCAGTATGTGTACAAAAACCATCTAATTATCACAGTCATGCCACAAGTACCCAGTTACTTCCCTCAAACGAATCTGTATGACTTGACAAAGACAGAGGTAGAGGTAAGATCAGAGAAAAGAAAGATCCATAAAAGGAAAAGATGTCTGTATGAGAATTAGAAAAATAAAATGGTAGGAATGAAAATGTAGACAACATAAAGAAATACGGGACAGAGTTTTTAGAAGAGACAAACAGGTTGTTTGTATGAGCTGATGGTAGAATAAATTAGTGGATTCAAAAATGAGCCCATTAAAGTCTAAAAAATGGAATAAAATAAAGAATAAATAAATAAATTACACATTAAGAAACAGTCACCAGGAGACAAAGAGAAGTCAGATCTGGCTGCAGTATGAACCATTTATCAGGGCCGAACTCATAGCGAGGTGTTGAGTCAGACAGAGCAGAGTGAGGCAGGGTCAGGATGACAAATGCTCTCTGGTTGGCACTTACTCCAGACCCGTAGTGCTGATCCACAGCTAATAATAGACAATCCACTGAAAGACACATAGTGGATGCTTTGCTCTCTCAGCTCTTTGAGAGCTTGTAAAACCAAAGTTTTATTGCTTCGGCTTTTTTGTCTGAACTCTGCCGGAAACTTTGTTGTTTTCTGGGAGCCAGGTCAAGTTGCCCAATTTGCTGAAATTTCTCGGCTTTGACAGTTTCTGACCTAAAAGCTGCCATTACTTGTGCCAAAAAAAAAAAAAACCCTGCAAGATGTGATGTGAAAAAGTTCACAAAGAAAAATGAATAAACAGAATTTGCAGAGGAAACAGGAAATGGTATTACACACATACTGTATTTCTTTTAATATTCTAAATACTGTGCCAGGCAGCTTCTCACTTATTATAATCACAAATTTCCATCATAACAAAGCTTCAAATTGTGCTTATTCTAAAGTCTTAACCTACGGCTGCTTCCTCTGATGGCTCCTTTAGTTTTAGAGAAGAAAAAGAGGAGCAGCGTCCGTGTTCATGTCAGTCGACAACTTTGATACTTGGCAACGCACTTCTGGGCAAATGGGGTTTGAATGAAAGAAAGAAAAGTGCACAGCAGGAAGAATGTAGCTTGCAAAAGAATTTGTTAGTAGTAAAAAGTTATTTCACTGAGAAGTATTGTTTGAAGAAGCTATACAGAACAAAATTTTCAGATATTCATGATCCCAGGGTATGGCAATTATAACTCTGCCTTCCAGTCTTCATATTGTCTGACTTCTAATTAATATTAAGAACATTTTTCAAAGTGGAAATTAATACACATCTATCACTCCTCATTAATTAAATCAAACACTTGCACACAGTTTTCAGCCTTTAACAAAAACAAAAACATTTTAATGGACATAATGTGACACTTCATGTGCAGTCCCTCTCGTGACTTCTACAGGTCTTTTAATCCCTCCATTAACTTACTGACTGCTAGGCGTTGCTACAGCAGAGAGCCTCATACTGCCAGCCGTCGCTGTACCCCCGCGACACTTTCTGTCCTCTAACTTGAGCTGCCCAAATTGCTTTGATTTTGATCGCTTTGCCATATTCTGTCGCTACAAAAAAGAATCCCTCGACTTCCTCAACATATCTATAAGCTTCTCTGGCATTGCCATCTACCGGATCAGATGATATTAACATTAAATGACATGATTAAAGCTTGATTTTCTTTATTCATTCATTTATTTATTCATTTAATGTGCATTTTCATGTTGGAAAAAATGTCTTTCACATTTCCCAGTCTTTCTCAGTGTGGCCAACTCAAAAGCTTTTTTTTTCAGATTTGGTACATTAGTAAATTAGTCCCTTTACAAAGTCCTGTGTCATTTCTGGACCAAAACTGGTCATATTTTGTAAGTAAATGTGCATTCTGTTAAATTGATTAAAAGCTACATAATTAAAGAAAATTTCTATTATGTGATTTTTATTAAGCTTTTAATCATTTAATGATTTAAGTGAATATCAAGAGCATATTAATGTTTCTCCACACCACCCACACCTTCCATCATGAAACCCGTCCATGATTATATCCCACTGCACTCACTCCTTAGTTAACTTAATTAGTGTTGGCGACAACTTTCGGCACTGTATTAAGCCACAGTGCAACCAAAATCATGAGACTCTACCGATTCAGCACAGCGGTATTCTGAATGTTAGTTTGGCGCCAGTTTCAACTTTTAACATCAGACTTTTGCCATTTGAATTTATCGAATGAGTTCAAAGTGTACATGTGTGTGTTTCAGGTCCTTTTTTTATTCCATCTGCATGCCACAGTGAGCTTGTGTAGAGCAGGAGCACCTCCTATTCCCCCTCCCTCAACTTCTACCCAATCATAAGCCACTCTCTAGAGAGATGTATCTGTGGGGACTCGGGGAGAGGAGATGAGCTCCTTTGGGAAGATTTGGTTCAAGAGGATGTAATGCCTGGGAGCAGAGGGAGGTTATTAGCTTATCAGAGAGAGGAAGACAGAGCAGAAGCAGGAAGTGACAGAAAGTGTTCCCAACATACCGTACATACAGAATCCACTGAGGGCTTTTCTCCAACCTTTTCTTTTTCATGACTGTGAGTCTGGGTATCTCACTGTGCTCATAGAATTACACCACTGTCAACTAGAGCATCAGCAAGACCGTCATCCTGATTGCTTTGCACTGTAAAATCAGTGATTGTGGAATCAGATGAAGGATAAACACAGATCTGTTGTAATTGAACAGATATTCAAAAGTCATCACAGTTAACTGTATACCGTCCCGGTCATATGGAAAATAATTACCAACAAAAAGGCTCCAAATAAAACATGGACACCATGACATCAACCACTGAACTGTGGGCTCGTTTCCTGATTTTTTAAATATGTAAAATAGCCATCTACGTGATGGGGTTCTGTAGCTGGATGGGACTGTTTGGATTACTTTGCTTTCAAGTCTTATTTTTTGTTTGTTTTTTTGTTTGTTTTTTCCTTCTTTTGGGGCGGGGGGTCAATTGAAAACAATTGAACATTATGTTGTTGATACTGATAAAGTGAAAAAAAACTGTATGAAACCTTTGACATGGGGAAAGGGTGACAATAAAATGTTCTGCTGACGGTGACAGAAATTACAAAATTTAGTCAGAAGGTAGAGGTAACAGCTTTCATTTTTCAAAGATTTAGCATTTGCGCTCAAAGAAAAAAAATATGAAGCATGATCTCTAGAAATAAGTTTCCACCAAAGACGGAAAACAATCAGCCTTCAGTTAAATATCTTGAAATTAAACAAATTAATAATAAATAAATAAACAAATATGAAAATTATTGCATTGATTTTGAATTATGATGTAACAGAAATATTAAAAACAAGCAAACAAAATATAGAACAAGTAAACAAGTGGGATGCAATCACTGTTATCAGGTGACTTGCACCTGTCAACAGGTATTTATGTTCACTATTTGTGAGCAAGGTGCTTTAATTAGTCTGGCACGGTTATGTTTTTTTTATTTTTCAGAATATTATTCTTTTCAAGTACAATTCAAAAGCACATTTTATTTAAGAAAAATGTCATTCTTATTCATAATTACTTTTGTGAACTATTGTAAATTTAGCATTTCTTTGTCAGGGATTTTCTTCAAACTGTTTGGAGTGAGACGGGAGTCAGTAACTGTCATTGTGTTGCACTCACATGCACACTTAGTTTCTCTGATGTTATGCTCAGTAGGTGCACTCTCCATTTCATCACAAAATAATAACCTTTTTTTTTTTTTTTTTGCTTCAAATTCAACCCAGTTTAAAGTCATTTTCACAGGTCACAACCTCTACACATCAGTCTGGTAACAGATTTTTGAAAAAGTTATGAAAGTAGACCAGTCTTCAAATTTCAATGTTAAGTGAAGCAGTGATGCAGGAGAAATAAATCAATTTAACAAAATCGACTTCATCTCGTCACCAGATGCATTCTAGGTTCAGCATAAGTGAAACCAAGAGAGGATCTACGGAGCTCTGACACAATGATTGTATTTCGCGTTATTTATAGACACACACTGTTGCCGATGGGAAGACAACGGTCACATGACACAGTCTGTTGAAAAAAAGGGGGGATTTTTTACAAACATAACTGTTCAGCCTCGCAAATTCTCTGGGGAACTGATTACACGAATGCTGCATAGCATATGTTGCTGTGTCGTTCATAAATTCATGCAAAAGCTTTTCTTGAGTTGGAGCTGTAGCGCCTGACAAAATATGTCTGTAAGCTCATTTTGCAAAGTGACTTAAGATAAAGTTTATATTTGTCCTTGAAGGAATTTATCAAAAAAGGAGGCATCTGGTCCAAAATTCATTCAATAGCACATTAAGCAGTGTTGCACTCATAATCATAGATTTGCTTTAAAGATTTTACCAATTTCAAAACAAACTTTTTTTTTTTGGTGCAATGCAGTGCAGTTATGGGCATTTGACTATCCCACAGGCTGCAGCGGACCACAAGCCTGTTTTTACCAGCGTAACTACTCTTAGGCTCATACAGATGATTTAAACTGATCTGATATCTTTTCATATCTGCAGTTTGGTGGTTCTGTCAGTTTAGAAGTTTACTTGTGACATTTTGATTACTAAACGTTGCTTTTTTAAAGCTTATACTGGTGTAGCTCCAACTCTACATTTTCCATTTGACCGGAAGATCCAGGTGTTTCTCTGGTACACATATACTCAGGATTTCTGTAAAACCCCGGGATGATGTGCTTGGTCACCTAGTCTGTAAATGGTGTGGACCCAGTGCAAAGTCAGGTCGCACATGCGACGTTAGAGCATGGCTGTCACAGGCAGTGAAGCCTTAAACCCAGTTATTAATGTCCATACAGATGCATAAACAGAGTATTTGCAAATCTTCATTAGGTTGGAGGTTTTTGAAAGAATAGTTTTTACCGTAATGCCATAAATTTATGGTTTCATGTGGATGACAGGCCAAATTGGAGCAAAATGTGGAAAAGGCCTTTGTCTATTCAGACATCTAAACTTTTGAAAGGAGCAGCTGACACATCTTTTATTCACATTTTACTTTTAAGAGCAACTTCCTTTTCCTGTTGCTGAATAGCACAGATCCAGTCAGTGAACCCAGTTACAGTTGGTTTCATCTTAATCAAACAGTGTTAGAGTTGCTACTTCCCTTGATGAAAAACTTCAACCTTAAGGGAGAAAAATAGGAGTTGTAGAGTCTTATCTGCTCTTTGTCAGCACTCCTTTTTCCTTTTACGGTTCCGTTATTAGCTTTTAACACAGAGCTTCAGTATGCATGTACTGTCATCAACATAGACTTATAAATAATAACCCTCGCTATCCTTAGTATCAGTAAATACCTTAAACTCAAAGTTTGACACACTTACAGAGTTGTATACAGTTCACTTCATGAATATACGATTAAATTCCCAGGTTCAAAAAGACAGTCTCTGGCCTTGTAGATCAAAAGTCTTGGGAATGACTGAAAAGGATGAAATAAATCGGGGAGATTTGCCTACCTCATCATAAGTGTAGCGATAGTCCGCCTTCTTTGATTTCAGATCCCACAGGACCACGATCCCAGACTCGAATCCAATTATAAGCTGGAAAAGAAGAGCAACAGGCATTCAGTGAGAAAGGCAGGGATGACAGACAGAGGATAGACAAGACTCCATGATGGGCAGAAAGAGAGGTAATACGTTTGGCTTCCCTGCACAGCATGAGAGGAAGTCAGGTGTAAGCACCCTACAGTAGCACAGGGAAATAAACCTGTTACTGCTGGCTTACAAGAGAAACGTACAGAAAAAGCAAAAAGAGCTTTAGAAGTTAAAAAAAAAAGGCTGCTTCATTGTATTCTGACAACTTATTGATAGAAACAACTGTCACAATCACTGCTCTAACATTTAAATGCATCACATTTATGTATGCAGCAAAAATAGATTGTTTTCATAGTCAGAGTAGTAAACCTATCTGAGGCTTTCATTCACTTTACAAGGTCATTAGGCTGTCTTACAAATTAACTCAAATTTATATGGTCAGTTTTTTAAATGTCTGTATTATTGTTGTTTATTACAAAAACTCATCAGGCATCATTACATTGGTAATAGATGCTCATCTCACTTACTGTCATTAAAATGCCATAATCTGTTGTCTTGCATCTTATTACCGCTGCCTTATAGGAGTAGCACTTACTGTAACTGATGCTGGAGTGTTTCAGGCTTATATGTGGGAATCCATTTGTTTCTGCATAGTGCTGAATTGCAATAGGGTGCCTTAGGAAGCCGATGTTCTTCAGTTTAATAAAATTTGGATAAATGGATTAATTGGGGCCAATTCAGAAGACTGTTTAGACAAATTGACGGAGATTGTACTGCAAATGAAGTTATTAAGATTGGCTACTCTTCAGTGGTGTAATAAAAAGAGGCAAACACACTGATCTTTTGTGGTAAGCCTTATTATACGAAACAGAAAAGATTTGGATGCTAGGAAGCACTTCATCCAATGGCTCGTCAAAAAATGTGTTCCCAGTGCAACATTTCCACCAACAAATTCACTTCACAGATCAAATTTTCTCTTTCATGTGTCAATTTCTATCTCAATTTCACTCAGGAAAACTGGATGAGGTGAAAACTGCATCTCTTTTCTTGGTCACCGGGGTTATCATTTCTCCCAGTTTGGTTGATTTCTTGAAAATAAAATGTTACTCCTTGTGCAATCACCTAGCTTAAGAGATTTAAACAAGAAGAACTGAGACAGACTGTGCGATCAGTGTGTACTAACAAAAAGAGGCAGTGCTTTCTTTTGTTTTGTTTTTTCAAGGTTTTTTTGGAAGTAACTTTAAGACATTCAGGACAACAAGGATATTGCTCAACAGTATTCAATAGTCTCATTATTTATAGGCTACCATTTGCAACAGTTTTATCTATTTGCATGTATTGAGTTTTGCAGTGAAATCATATATTCAATCTTAGTAGTTCTCTTAATTAGCTTGTGTTCTATCTATTATGTTAATTTTCATTTTAGATAACAATGTGTTTAGCTCTCTCAACCATGGGATCATTATTCCAGGACTGGTCAGAAACACCACAAGTTAGTTTAAATGAAAATGCGCCAAAGTGGAAATAAGCCTGAAACAAGAGTGAAGAGACCGCAGATGAATTTAAAGTGTTTGCATCGGTGTGTCTTACCTTTCCCTCATCCATAGGGTTATCACTTATGTGGACCACTGGTCCTGGGTGAGCCTTGGAGGACCTTAGGAGAAAGACAAAGAAACAGACAGAATAGTTGTTTTTTTGAAGAGGAAACATTTACAGTATCACACACTGATAACTGTGGTAATTTGCTAAGAAAATGTAACAGATGCTCAGCATCTGATAAGTAGACTTGATTCACTGATGCAATTAGATTGCTAACATCAAAACTGTTTTGAACTTTTAAAAAAAAAAAAAAAAAAAAACAAGCAGCCAACAGACAGACACAAAGATTTTATGTTACAGCCATGCTGGAAGACAAAGACAGAATCCTACCACTGTTGTAGTTAACTGCAGGGATGCTAACAGTGCATTAGCCAAGCACTGGGGTGAAATAGTGTTACTCTCCATCTTTTTAGTTGTTTTTATTTGATGCTTGTGTAAAGAATGTGTGTGAATATAGCTTGAATGACAGTAACTGAGATACAGTTTGGTAATGTACAGTACATGTGTAATTTGTTAATTAGCTATGTGCGCAGTCATGCTAATTAGCCATGTGGAGCTATTGTCATGGTTTAGTGTGAAGCTTAGCAGCCTGGGGAAAGCACTTACTTTGAAGAAATATCAGGTAAAGGGTAAAATGGAACAAAAACTGAATAATACATGTTTTGTTTTTTTTATTTACGACCCAGAAGTGATTTATTGAGGGTTAAAAACAGGAGCAAATGTCTTTAAACCTGTGGAAGAGGTCTGCTGGTAGAAACCGGAGCTGCCAATCACTCCAAGGTCCTAAAAGACAGCTCAAAGACATAAGCTCACCAAAGGTTGTGATGAATGACTGTGTCAGTTCCCAGTAGCAATGTGTGTGTGAATCCATGTGGGTGTGTTCATTTGCATGTCAGTGGCGACAGCACAAAATGCTGGACTGCTCCCTCCTCCCTCCTTCTGTCTGGGTTTTACCCTCCAGACAGCCTTATGTCAAATCTCCAGCAGAATTTTCCGAACCTGCGCTGCCTTAAAGAGATGTGATGGGAAGGTCACTGCTGAACAGGAGCGGCTGTTGCTTCTGCTGAAACATAACCCCAGTACCGCGAAGCAAAGGCAGGGATGTCAGACAAGGAGGAGAGAGTGGCAGCCAAATGTAAGAAAAGCAAAAAAATAAATAAATAAATAACAAAGGTAAGGTAGAGACCTTGTTTTGACTTGCGTCTTATCAGTGTAAAGTTTGTTTGCTCATTGTATTGTCTGACAGTGAAGGACAGGATGGACTGATTTTATTACTGTTTAAAGCCATTGAAAGAAATCTTCAATGGCAACATGTATTGTATAGAAATGAAGTACAAATGGATACATTCACTTCATCTTTAATTTAGCTCTGTGTATTTCCATGACTTTATTATCAAAGGACAAATAAAGGTAAGAGTATTTAACAATGTATTTATATATATGTGAGTGTGTGTGTTAGAAGGCAGCAGGCAGGCAGTCAGTCTCTATATTTAGCCTGTTAGTGCTGGAACCTTATTACCTAAGCTCTACTGCAGCCAGAGCTGTTGATTTATCTAATCCCCTTTCACTGCCTGTCTATGAGCTAACAGTCGTCCACACCAGCACACACATCCACAAACACACAACTGCATGTCAGCACAATTAAGACGCATCTTAACACCGTTCCCATTTGTAAACAATGCTCTCTATAGCACAACAAACAGTTACTCCTGTGTTGAATTACAAAATCCACCTTCCCTGTCAGCCCATACTTTCCCATGTGGCTCATTTCATCTACTTAAAAGGTCTTATGTGCAGCATTCTCTGTGCTCCCAGGTGAGAATTTGAGAGATATTGTTTACAGCAATAAATCTGGCATGAACATATTCACTAAGTCCAAATACACAATCAGGTTTGAGGATAAAGGAATCACCATGGCAACAGAAGCAGGATGGGCAGACTGCAGACAGGATCCCAAAAAACCATCCATACCCTGCCACAAACACACTAACCCACCCACTCAAACACACACAGTCTTGACATGTTTTACTGTGAATGTGCGCAGAGTGGCTCTCTGGCCGTGTACATGTCATTATTCTCATCACATCTTTTACATTTGATCACATTCTTCTTCCACTACTGGTTCAAGGATTTCCAAGTCACATATTGGCACACTCATGCACACCAGGAGAGTGTGTGCAAGAGTGCAGAGTTAAACAAAATAATCCATTGCAAACATAACCTTGATACCCTCAATTCAGGCAGTCATCTTTTACAAACCTGTGTTGCACCAGATCCATCACTGAGTATTCTCCTTACACAGCGATGTAATGTTCGTCTATTTTCTTTAATGCACTATTACTTTTATGTGAGCTTTGCAAGCAAGCACACGAGCACCCTAGAGCAATTGATGGTGGGTGTGAAGACAGCACAGCGGGGATGTTTAAGCAATAGGAAAATTAACACCTCACTAAATTTAACATCTACTCACTGCAGACACAACCACGTTTCTTTCATCAGAATAACTACATAAACTATATATGTATCATAAAAATACTGTGATTTCTGAATTTACATGTACTTGAATTCATTGAGCAAACTTGTTTGAGAGGTAAATAAGCTATACAGATAAACACAGCAACAAAAGCACACACAAAGAAGTCCTGAACATCTGGAGTCAGCATGTGCGATGATCTCTAAGGGCAGTTAAAGTGGCTCTGTAGCAACATGGCTTAAAAAGCCCATTTGGGGTCCAACCATAAAATATGAGGCTTCATTTCACATCAGCAAATTGCATTTGTGTTTTATTGTAAATACAAACATGTGAAATTCTTGATGTTAACAGGCCTGCTTGCTATCCATGACATGGTCCTGGTCATCATTGCTGGCAGCTCCACAGAAGTAATCAGCTACAACAAAAAAATAAGATGTGAAACAAAAATAAATGAAGTCAAATTTGTGTCAAAACAGAACATTCAAAAAGTTATCCTTGCTATAAATATATAGCCCCATATATCCATGCTATAGGTATATAGCATAGATAACTTATCCATGTTGGTATGGATGGTGTAATCCTGGATGATGTCTGCTGCTACTGTATTTCTGGCATTTTTTTTAGTATCTACTATGATATGTTACTATGCCAACCAGAGAGTCTTTTCTTCAAGAATGTCAGATTGTGCAACCTAATAGTGACAAAAATGAAGGAGAGAACTTCAGTGATTTTCAACGACAGATGATGTAATTGTGGACACTTTCTAGAAAAGGAGCATCTCCTAATTTCAAGCACTGAACCTTTGGCTGCGAGTTTCTGTCCATGCTGTCAACCAAGAAAGTTCACTTGGGTTACCTGCAGACAGCGCAAAAAGTCATTAACTAAGCGTAGGGATGTACAGTATGTTGTTATGATTTTATCAATGAGATATCAACATTGATACTCCTTATCAATACTACAATCGATAATTTATTGTTTACTACTACTCGGAGTAAACAATAAAGACAGTACAAGATGTTAAAAGAGTCAGCTTTTTTTTTTTTTTTTTACCACAAGGAGGATCAGAACAGACGTTATTCTTACAATTAAATGCTTCATAGAACAGAAGATCATAGAAAAAAACAATCAGAACAGTGGAGTGGAGGTACTACATGTTTACTCTCTCAGGTTGTAACCGAGACCTCTCTGGACAGAGTGTGTCTTCAGTGGTCGAGAACACTTGTTCGGACGTTGTTGAAGAGGCCTGGGTGCAAAGGTAGGTGAAGGAGAGCTGTGAGAATAAGGTGTGCGCATCTGTGTCCGTCTTACTTCACCACAGTGATTACTCGATTGTTATGTTCATGAGCACCAATAACTGCATTGTTTGTCTACAGTCTTAACAGTACCACGGCATCATTAAGATTAGGAACTGGTACCAAATGATTCCAGTGCTAATATACATCCCTCGCTAAGTGGCTGCCACAGTACAAAAAACAACAGTCCTGCTTGTTCACAGTGATCTCTGGACCACATCACGTCTGCTACATTCCAACTTTTAAAACAGGTCGTCATCTTTTTTTCTTTATTAAATTATTCTGAGCCAATTTAACTTCTCCTTGGGAGTTAATAACAAAGGTGACTCTGAACTGGACTAAGCAGGTAAAGAAAATGAATGAATGGATAAACAACGTTAAATCTTATTCAATTTAATTGAGTTTAATTAAAAAAAGAGGTCATTTCCAGATTCTTCTTCACAATCGTTGAAATGAGAGCTCTATGAGCGCATGGAAAACAATTAAAAAGATCTTTGGCAAACACCAATGCATCACTCCTGCATCACATTTTATAATAACCTACACAGAAACCCTGGGGAAACCATATATTCCCATGAGTACTGTTCTATAGCTAAAGACCTCACACATGCATAAAAACACATTATGCAGAAACTGGGGGCATAGAAAAAAAAAATTCTAGCAAGTATTTACAATAGCTTCAGGCCCCTGAGCAAGAGTGCAGGAGAACATGAAAGCAAAGGAACAAGAAATGCCTCAAGTCAACATGTTCACGTGAACTACGTGTCATAGTAAACTGTTAACATTTGCCACTCCTGTCCCACTTCTCCTTTGCTCTCTGTACCCAGTAACCATTTAACTGAATCAAATCAAACACACACATAGATACATTACAAGACGCTGCTGGATTTATGCATGTAAACATTTTTGCACACACTGCACAGTGCATTTGTGCAGAAAAAAAAAACTGCATCATGTGAGCAAACAGCCTTACATGTTGCCTTGCTGCCCAGCCCACAGCACTAACTATAGTGCAGCACAGTTGGTGTAGGATATGTGTTTATCTTACAGTATAGCCTTGCTCACTTTCCAGCGCAGTAGCTTGGGAACAGAGGTGTGAGTCATACAAATACACAGAGCGCTGGGCCAGGCTGGGCCTGGGGCCACTGGCACAGCAACTGCAGCTCGTCTCCAAATAGCAGGGCCCAAGGGATGATGACCCCAGTACACACTGCATCCTAGCCTCATTAGCAGTAACAGAACAGGGGTGTACTGGAAAAGGCGCGAGATTAAATGTTTAAGTAAATCTTACTATAAGCCCGGTTTGAAATTCAGTCCGGTAATGAAAAAATTTGGAACACAGAAAAGAGGAATAATGCTCTTTATAGAATGTCAGGAGCCTATGGGACACAACTGCTTTAAGGAGAAACAACCTTTTTATTTATCTGATCAAAATGAAAATGACGAAGCTAAATTAAAAAGAGGCAGCAAATTCTTCTGTTTAAGAAACTACAACTGGCATTTTTGGTTTGCAGAATGACTTGAAACTTAATCAGACGTATCTGATCTGTGAACTGCCGCTAAATGAGTCATTCAGCAACTTAGGCTACAGCACTTCAGATCAAATGTCACTTCTGTCTGATGACAGCATCACAATCTTGCAACAAGAGAGGTAAGGAATCTTTTGCATCTGGACATCAACCCTTGTAACCCCCCAGCTGGCAGAGAAGCACGTGGGAGAGAACAAGAAGCAATCCTCAAACCTCTCTGATCTGCTTCAAAGCAAACCGACAGTAGCACACTCACACAGATATGCAAACCGAGTGCCTCTGTAACAAATCAGAGAAATCATTCCAGGCACCGCTGCCATCTTATAAGACATAATATCCCCCAGAATGGCTGTGTGAGTGAGTGAAGCCTGTACCAAAAGATAAAGAAACCTAATTTCCCCAAACTAATCGTGCAGAGCTGCAGTTTGGACAGAAACAAAGCTGTTAGGGTTTGCAGAAGAGAATGTCAGATGATGTATAGTGATAAGCACCATTTATCTTTGGATGGGGTCAGGAAATGGAGTCTGAGCGCAAAGAGGAGAGCAGATGCAGAGATGTATGCCTAGACAGTATTAATCAAATGCTGTATTTCTACAGTATGTAGGGTGGGTGGTAATCAGGGTCAGGCAGGTCACTATTATTTAGCAATAACTGAAAGAAGTAAGCAACTTATTACCAGTAATAAGAATATTTCCTTTTATGATTTGGAATGAGAGAGCAACTGACTGGGTAAAGACAAATGTAACTTGAATCAACATTCTGCTAGAAGTTATAAAATGTATGAAGGTGTTATCAGAGGTGATGCAGGCAAATTTGAATTTGCAACAACAAATCAAATCCTTACAATGATCAAATGAACAATCACATGCATTTCTTTATAATGTGAAGCTAAATAAGAACATACTTCATAAGAAGATTACTTAATCAAGATTGAAATTCTATCACTATATTATAAAAATCTGGACTTCACTTAAGAATTTCTGTGAGAATTTCCCTCTCACAAAACAGTATGTGAATGAGGTGCGACAAGTGCAGTTCAATGGACAAATGCTGGAGAACGACAAACACCTGCAGCAGCAAAACCATTGCAGCCATTCAGGTTTTCTTCTCTGCTTTAAACCAATTTATATCTTTAAAATGTCTCTATCTCTAGGATCCGGACCATCACATATCTACTGGGACATAATCGTTTGTTGTACAGTGAAATGCAGTAAAATATTAGTAAATGGCAAGGTAACATTTTAATGGAAAAGCTTAATTAGACCACAAGCTGATGCTTCAACAAGTTGTTAAATTTAAAGCAAAAACTTTTCAGCCTTGTCTTACTGAATGGCACTTTCCAAAACTCCACATGGTCTATAGAAATGTTGCTGTTTAATATTTATATACAGCTTATTTAAGTAACTTGCATTGTCTTCGTTGCTTTAGTTCAGTCTGTTAACTTTTCCATCCATCTTTGACCTGATAAAGTAACTTTACCAGCCATAGAGTGAAGAGGATTTTAACTCTTCTGACTCCACTCCTTTCTTCCGACCATCTTGTGCTTTCATATCTCCTGCTGCATACCCGATTTTCACTTTGCTTCATGATGCTGTTTGATTTTCATGCTGTGATTTATCAATGATTTGTGATAATTGGCTTGGATTCAACACCCTATTGTCGGAACTTCCTTTAGCTTGAGTTACACAGATCAAGAACTGAATTTCAGATAGACTGATGTCATTAATAATTATAATAAATAATCATTTTAAAAGACTGATTTCCCCTGTTGGCCCAGGGGTGGTGCTCCCAAGATATTACTTAAAAGTTTTTTGAGATTTAAAGTTCAGACTAGATTATCAGGATTCCTGTAAAAGGAAAAGACCATCCTGATCAGGAATGAAAAAAAAAAACTTGCCTGAATTGTCTAAAGAATGTTATTTTCATTTCAGAGGGTCTTTATTCTGAATCTTAGTCCTCAAGTGACAAATTTGGTTGTAGTTGTTCTTATGGCATCTTTAATGGAGTTAACAAAACTGTTGTTTAGTTTCCTTTATTAAAAAAATGTCGGGCAGGGAATTCATCTAAAACATTTTCTCTTGAATCAATTGATCAGGTTGATGGTTCATGTTCCATCTAGAAACAAGCTGTACATTAATTATAAGCTAACGGCAGGTTTGCCAATTTGTGTCTCCACCCCTTTGGAATGATCCTGGCAGACACTATACATGGAATGCATTTAATTTACATAAAATTTTGTTTAAAAAAAAAAAAAGCAGCTTTATATCTAAAAGAATTTCTTATCCCCCAGGGAAAGCTTACTAATTTTTAAAAACCGTTTTGGAATCAGAGTAAAAATCTACAACATCTAAGTAAAAACACGGTGAAGGGGAACTGTGAAGGTGAATGATAAAAAACAACATAGAAACAGAGTTCATTCAAGAAAAGAGTTAATGTTTGTCCTTTAGACGAGAAGCATGGCGGTATCTGCTTTTCCATCGTCCATATCTAGTCCCCATCTCATCATTATCACGTCTTACCGCCTGCCCTTTTTTTCTCTTAATTGGAAACCTTCGTCTTCTGGGTCTGTTCTCACTTATCTGCCCAACTTTATTCCTCCGTTCTGCCCTTTCTTACCTGCATTTATCCCTCCATCGCAACTCCCTTCCTTTCTTCCATCACTCTGCCTCTTTCCATGTCTTTTTCCCCAGGCAAAAGCCTGGGCTCATCCATTCCACTCCTTTCCTCCCTGTCATATGTCCTCCCTCCTCCCCTCCTTCCGTCTTCCCCCACCACTTACTCTTGCCTTTTCTTCCCTGCAACCCTGTCGACGAGACGAGACGTCTGTGTGTACCATACACTGATCTCAGAAGACACCTGTTCCACCCACTCCCTCCTCCACTTTTTTCCCTCCATCTCCACACACACACACACACACACATACATACATAAACGCACACATGCTTAGAAGGGGATAAGGGGAAAGTGTGAAGCAAAACGCTCCAGTGAATAATTTAAGTCTCTACAGCGGGGAGCCAAAATGGAGCCTGTCAAGCTGACAGAGCCATTGAAACGGCAAAGATGCAGGTTGCTCACTACTTGGAATTTGATACTGTGCCTAGAAATTATAGACTTAGGAATGACTTTTTAGGCCATTACACTGTAACTAAAATAACCTCCTATAAGGTAGAATGCTGACTACACAACACTCATCACTAAAGTTTGCAAAGTGAGTCAATAGACCCTCATTATTGCAATGCTGGCAATATGTGTTTGATTCCAGCAGAGTTCAAATATTGATCTATTTATCAGTGATACAGTTTGGATATGAAAACCCTCTATGTGACAAAAAAATCTATGTAGCAGTAAGCTAAACTGTGCAGCACTAAGAGGAGTAAGAAGGAGGCAAAGGCAAAGATGCTGCAGGACAAAATGTGGGAGAAATCATCAAAGGGTAAAAAAAAAAGAGGCCAGGGCCACTCACAGTTCAATGGCTTTGTTCCACATGATGACGTAGCCTGAGAGCATGAAGGACTCCACGTTGACAATGTGGATGTTCCCTCGTTCTGTGCCGATGTACAACCATTTACTCTGGAAGGGCAGGTGGCAGAAAGTTATTCTGTGAAGAGAGGGAAAAGAGACAAGGGTTAGAAAATAAGGAAAGGAAAATAAAAGCGAAGGATGGGAGGTAAAAAAAAATAAATCCAGGAATAAAGGAAATAGCTGTCCTATTATAACGGGAGAGGAATTATGCTAAACTTTGAGGGGATTATTTACCACTCCACCAGGTCAGAACAGTCAAGATGAAAGTGGCAAACCAAAGAGGTTTTTGTGTCATTCCATTAGGCCCCCTCTCTCTACACCCACAGGATACATGAGGGCAAAGAGTCACCTGTAATTCTTCTGTTTTCATTATCACCCCCCATCTCCTCCTTACATCCATCCATCAGACTTAAGTTTAATGAGAGGTTATAAACCCTTCCCTCCTCAGCTGTGGCTATCCATTCATCTTCTCATCCTCTTTTCATCATTTTAGTCTTTCATCCACCCTCCTGTGGAATAATAATGTACAACCTTGATAATCTGGCTTGCTAATATTTCAAGGTCGCACAGCTCCTCCAGTGATCCTTTTGAATCTGTGCAGCAGTTTGAGCCACACATGCAGACTTTAGTGTCTCAAGACCGGGAGCCTCGGGTTGTATCGGTTTTGATATCCACCCACGTGGGAGGAAAAATAAAGCTGTATCAATTTATTTTTGATCCTACTGTCCTCTTGTCTGGCATTTCCAACAAGGGCGACACAAGTGGGAAAGCATTTCCTCTACAATCCTAGCAGATTAGCCAGTATTGAGCCACACAGTCACTCAGCACAAAAAAGTTTTTGAATCTAAAAGTGATATTCAGCATTAGAGGAATTAAAGAATTATGAAGACATGACATTGAAACCAGATTAAAGGGTGTCTTGCTTTTTGAGATTTTAATCACATGCTTAGTGTTGCAATAACATTTCTCAATATCTAATACAAAGCTGTTATCTACAGATAAGATTCATCGTCAGTATAACTAATATGCATAAGTAAATGTTTTGCAAAAACAAGCTGATTATGTTTTTTTCTTAATCAAAAAATAATGGAACTGTTGCGTGGCTCAAAACACTTGGTTATGAATTGTGAAATGATTTTTCTCTTGGTTAAATACTGACTTGAAGCACCAGTACATAAGCATTTCAGGCAGTTTTGTCGCATACGAGTTCATTGTATATACTGAAAGATGCAATTACATTTGCATTACATACTGTACGCAACTCAGAAAGTGCAGTATAAATCATTACAACACACCATTTACAGGTATCTCCATGCCAACAGATTTCACCTTAAATGCTTGAACACATGCATATATGCATACTTCAGAGAGGCTTCAGGCTTCTTGAGATAAATCTCATTCACACTGTCCAAACTGTGCAGAGGCACGCAGAACAAGATGTAACTCATAAAACATGCAGACTGCATGGGAAGCATGTTTAAACATCTTTGTTCTTTAGTGCTGCAGCTTTTTTAGCTCATAATTCAATATTTCATCTAGTCTAGACTCAGTGTTTGTTTTGTCCTTCCTGGGCTTCTGTAGTGATATCGGAGTTCAACATGTTGAAGGGCAAGAAGAGGAATCCATGTCATCTGTGGAGATAAATAGCTTCTTCTGTGGTATTAAAATCCCAACAATTCTTAATTCCCATGTAAGTCTACACATATGAAAACATTTTTCTGAATGCCGTATTATATCTCTTTCAATAAATCCCTGTAAACGTCACACACAGGCGCTTAAATAAAGAGTTGTACTTACTAATATGGTTTATCCTTCTACTACAGTCAAAAATAGTTAAATTACTGAATAATCACAACAATTGTGGTGATTTAGCACAAACCAAACCTAATAACAGTAAAATTAACTATAGTATTGGCTGTAAATGTAAGTTAACTTAGCTAATTTTGGCAGGTTTTATCATTAAAATGCAGATGTGTGTGACAAATATGCCTGCTCTGTGCATGTTAGGGCTGGTGTGTGTAAGCATGTTTTTTGCTTTTAACAGAGCATTATGTAAAACGTAAACTGTGTCTTCAGTCAACACCTGTTTTTTTATTCATCCATTATGTACATTACATGCTTCCCAGCAGCTCATACTGTATGGATTTACATTTTTAACATATATGCTTTATGTTCACGTATGTTGCATCAGTTCACTCTGGGTGTGTGTGTGCATGCGTGCGTGTGTGCACGCTTACAGTACAAGCTAACTGATTAGAGTGTTCTGAGAGCTTGTTTGAGAGGGCCAAGTGAGAGGCAGTGTCAGGAGCATAATTATACAAATTTGCTTGCAATTTGTTAGTGTGTGTGTGCCCGGTTTTCAGTGTGTGCCTGCATGTGTGCAAATATGCATCCAATTGTTTGTGCATGTACGTGTCTCCTGGTGAAATTTCCAGCTTCAAGTGGTCACGACACACAAAGGCAGCTGCCAGCTTGCAGGCTCAGGGCCAAACACATTGCCTCAGAAATAACAGACGCCTGCCACACAGCCCAGCTCTGAAACTGACTGCACTGTGGGCTAGACGTATGAAAGCACGGATGACTGCAAATGGATTAAGGAGAGGGGGTATTTCATAAAATCATCTTTTGTAGTGCATGGTTTTATGTGATGTTCCTTGCACTTTTACAAAAGATGTTCCAGCCTGCCATAAGAAATAATTATTTTAAATACTTGGATCTAAAGAGTGCTGATCTAGTGATACTTCACTTTTCTAAGCAACTTTGACTGGTCTACCCTTGAGCACTGATTGCTAACTGCAGAATACCAAACTAGGAACAAAAGGGATGTGATTAGGTTGATGTAATGAAAGCCTGTCATTACTGCAGTGAAACAGTAATTTAAGAAATGGTCTAACAGTTTGGGGGGGGGGGGGGGGGGTTCAACATGATTTAATCTAAAATGTGTGCAATCATATAAAGAGAGCGAATTATGCTTGTGTGCGCAATGCAAACAGGAAGATGCGGACAGAATTATCAAATATAAAATCAAACGCTGCTATGTGTTAATCATCTTTTCCGATAATATTTCATGCTTATCTTGCAAAGGCCTTTAGACTTGCACAAATGAATATTTTTGGGAGCATTTGAGATATAATCCTTTTGGCACTGTTTGCAAAGGTGATACAGATAAAGCATATAGTATTTCAAAGTGATTTTGAGTAACAGTAGCAAAACCTAAAGCCAGGATCAGACTACACAATTTTTTTCATCGTTCTCGACGGTCACTATGTCAGATTAACAGACACTGGGTCATAAAATCGGATGGTTTCTTGGTTCTCGCGAGTGGTCACACTACAAGAATAACACCAGACAGACAACCATCTGATCATCGCGTGGTGTCGCAAGAGACGGCACGAGACAGGGAGATGGGACAAGCATCTGCCCATCAGTCACTTGGTTAGGAGGCCTCTGAGTTGACTGTTTGGGTCACTCATGAAATGGAAAGTAGACGGGGGATATCAATTCCCTTCCATTCTTGAAATTTTGGACACGTGACAAAGATGTTTTCCCAAACTGTTTACTGGTATTCTGGTAACGCTGCCTGTTCCAGTTTCTCTGTGGAGCCTTTTGTCTGCTGTAAAAAGGATTAAATCCACCAGCAGAGCTATGATGCTCACAGGGAGACTGAAAAGCATCTCGCTGCTCATCTTTGAAAAAGAGCTCACAGAGAAACTGGACTCTGATCAGCGCCATCGCTTCCCCGAGGTGCATCACAAACTGCGCGTAGAGCGCAGTGCCAAACAGGGCCTAAAACATCCGGCTGGCCACAATCCGCTGCCATGAGATCAAAGTCCAGCCGACCCAGTGACACTATTTTAAAAAACTGCCATAAAATGAAATAAAGTATGTCATTCTATACAAACGCACACACGTGCATCCTCACAGGAGTGCACTCCATCAGTGCCGCCGACAGAGCACGTCAGAAAACAAGGCAACCACATTAAATCAGACACACATGATGAATTGAGAGCAGCGCAGTACACAGCAGAATCACTGTGTCTATACTCTGCGCCCAATAGGTGTGTTCAGATGGATAATTAGCTTTGATAATCATGCGTAATGTGGATTATGGCTCTGAGAGTGCAGGAGTACGTGCATGAGCGTGTCATATTTCAATATGTTCATCTCATTGGGCGTAATGTCCGATATGTTTTTGCAGTGTTTTTATTTAAACACAAAGTGTGCTTTTTCTATTACTTTGTCATTGATTTATTTGAGAGCGTCACATAGCCAACGTAAATGTTTGTACCTGCTGTGAAATACTGTTGACTGTAACTGATGGAACGCACACACCGTGTGGATTTGTTTCATGTTAAGTAATGTATTCGAGAGAGATACACTCTTTTGAATGTTCGTGGAAATGCAACACTGTTGAAAATAAATTTGGCATGCCCAGTATTTGTTGGTACACCAAATGTGTTTTTTCTGGCTATGCCAGTAGAATGGGTTTTCCATTCTGCATATCAAAGAGGCAGAAACTGATGCCACAGCTCCAAAAATCTCTCCTCCGTTCCACTGCTCCACCGGAGAGTGGCTGTGTCTATCCCAGTGGCCCGACAGTGGCTCAGGTGGTAGAGCAAGTCGGCCAATGATCGGAGGATCGGCGGTTCAAATCCCGATCCCCCAGCCATATGTCGTTGTGTCCTTGGGCAAGACACTTAACCCCCCTTGCCTTGTATGAATGTGTGTGAATGTTCCGGTGGTGGTCGGAGGGGCCGTAGGCGCGAATTGGCTGCCACGCTTCCGTCAGTCTGCCCCAGGGCAGCTGTGGCTACATACATAGCTTACCATCACCAAGTATGAATGAGGAGTGAATGAATAATGGACCTACTGTGAGCGCTTTGAGTTCCTGGATGGGAAAAAAAGTGCGATATAAATCTAATCCATTATTATCCCCCTTTTTGCCATCCTTGTTTGTAGGGATGTAACGATTACCGGTAAAATGGTTAACAGTGATAAAATTACCAACGATTAGAAAAACTGTTGCAAATTTTAATCATTGTCAAAACCATGACCGATTACTACACTTTGAAAAACTCCCAGTGATGCTGCTTATTGGCTGGGAAAGCAGCAGAGTCCTGGTTTACAATGTTTAATTCATGAAAACATGGCGGAAGGCAACGCAGGCCCCCACATGGACAGTTTTCTTGAGATTTTTACCCCTTTAAAAAAGACAAAGTAGACATTTAGACCCATTTTAGATATTTTTAAAGATGCTGGGGGGTATTTCTATAATACCATAATAAAAATGATAACTGTGATCATTTTGGTCACAATTACCATGATATGAAGTTTTCATATCGTTGCATCCCTAGTTGTTTGTGTACTGGCGCTCCTGAGCGTCTCTCTGGTGGAAGCGAGGGGCGCACTGTCCTTCTATTGGACGATATGTAGAGACACGTCGCAAGACATGTCACACTAGGCGGACAAAACCAAAAAATTCTGACATGCCAGTCTTTCTGCGGCGTGGTTGTAAAGCGCCGCAGATGCCAAATCGCCAATCGCTGATTATGTCACACATGATACGGAGCGAAGACGTGACGTTCTGCAACCCGACAACGCAGAATCAGGCATGACAGTGAGCGACGTCTCCGTCGGGCCAAAATCGGGTTAAATTTGTGTAGTTTGATCCAGGCTTAAGCTGATAAACTCTTGTATTCCTTCTCAGTAGGAATGCGAGATATAGCATTTTTGATGTTTTACCAATTATCTTGATATCTTGAATATGCCATATTATTCAAAATAAAAAATAATGAGAAAAAAACTTCAGACTTCTCCATAGACTTCAGACTTCTCTAATAAACTTGGACAATCTTTTCACAGAGACATTTATGGGACCAGTCACAGCCAGACATAATGTGAACTTACCTGCATGTCATTTCAGATACAGATATCCTGCATCCTTACCATTAAAGGTGACAGCTGCAAGTTTAATTCCTCCCCGCCAGTAGGTGTCGCCACACTCCCACTCGCTTACTCATTTAGCATTAGCAGCATTACAGAACCGGCTAACTGTTAATTATCATTAGCAAATTTTTTAACTTACATGTCCAGGAGGAAGGTTGCAACATTTTGATCCCCTGTGCTACCTTCACCCTCATCCTGCCTCGTTTTTTTATCTGCTTGAATTTGAGAAAATGTGACCAAAGGAATATTTATACACAAAGCAATCAAGCTAGCAACTCCTGAAATAATACTAATAGCACAGAATACTTTGAGTAGACATTAGCATGGTAATCAAATGTAACTATTTATATATTCTGATCCCACCAGAAATTGATAAAACAGTTAATTATATGCTATAAAAATGTTAAATACAAAAACAATAGAGGCCAATGACATACTATGCTCACAAACCATCTCTATAAAACACCTCTTGATCACTGTTACATTATCACAATCAAAATCTGCACATTTATCACCGATGGAACAAAACAAAGTCAACCACTTTTACAGATGGGCTATATGCACAAGTCCACTACTTCCTGAACTTCAGCCAGCTTCTTTGTTTCCTGTCTTTCATTACGGGACAAACTGATTAATCCAGGTGTGTCTGGCAAATGTCCTCATGGTTACTGAGGTCAAGCACACCTGGATTAAATTTGTCCAGTAATGATAGACAGGAAAAACAAAGACGTTCTGAAGTTCAGGAAGTAGTGGACTTGTGCATATAGCCCATTCTGGTCAGGTAGATGGTTAAGTTTGGGGATAAAAGGAAGACAGAAAAGCTCCTGGGCTCACTCAACACACCTGATGGAACTTTTTAATCAGAGGAAATTCTGCTGAACTTCAAAAATATTCTTTTCAAGCAATGTCATTAAATTCAGCAAACTTTCTTAAAATGGTTATATTCCATCTTGTTTTTGATCAAGTTCCTTATCTGTTATGCCTGCATGATAATTCTATAACCTGTTTATGATATACTGCAAGTATCACCTCAAAGATTTTATCCTGTGAGTTTTGTCCCAGTTGAATCGGAAAAGATTTTCCTTTTGCTTCATGGAATATGGAAGTAATTACATCTGTGAGATGGCACAGAAGAGGAGACTAACTTGGGTAAGCTTATTTATGTCAACATCTACTTTAAAAGATCTACAGAGTTCCTGCCACTGGGCCATGCTCATTTAGGCGAATATTTTAGAGATGTGCCCTGAGGTTGTTAGTGCTGGAAACTAACTGTAGCTTGCAGTGATGTGCAGGTCGACCCATAAGCAACGGGTCCCTTGGGTTTGGGTTACTGAACAAGCAGACTTTTTTTTTTTTTTAACCACTGTATGCTGACTTACATAAATTGTGGGGTAAGTACTCGGTGCTTATCCATCTCATGTCTCTGCTGCTCTATCTTTGTCACACTTTTAAATGCAAACACCTGCAGATCAGAGCGAGTGCGGATCACTGTCCATGCCACTGTTCATAACCTGCATTACTGAATTTATAATTTAGTTACAGATTATATTGGAAAAAAAGCAAAACTGTTGCAGAGAGGGAGAGAGGATACTTGATGTGATTGCATTGCACAACCAGAGGTGTCACTTTTATAGCAATGTGCTATAGCTGCAGGTCAGGGATTGTGCAGTAGACAAAGATATTTTAGCAAGTTTGATGATGCAGATTGACTCTCTTTATGGTTCAAGCTCAAGCAGATATCAGAAAGAGCTGACATGCACATCATTCATCATTTCTGTTTCATCATTACTGTAGCTTGCAAGCAACCCTGGCTCAAGATTATGCAATTTTGCCATTGACTGACCTAAATCTTCAGTATTACCACATGGGGCTTTCAAGATTATTCAGAGATTAAATGCTGGGTTGTGAAATCGGCAATCATAATCTTTCTGTGAATGGAAGGGGTAAAAAAGGTTTGGTGAATGACTCTAATCATACCAAAGAGCAGAAATAAGTTCTCACTTCGGCTGTAACACTTCCCCCCTAAATACATCCTTGCATATCAACCAGCTTTGACAAAATAGCATCCCCGTCTTCAACACATTCCTGGAGGGCCAGGAGGTGAGGAGAGCATATACGCCAGAATGACTCTGCAGGATTTCTTTTGCACGTCCTCTACCTGCACACTCCTACCCACAGACTGACTCAGTGCTCTCTGGCTGAAGCCCAGTCTGTCTCAACTCCCTCTTTTTATGCAGCACTGCTTTCACCCATCAACTAAAATTCTGATGTGGGAGAGACAGGGAGAGACGAATGCAAGGAGGAGGGAAAGAAAGATCTGTTTAGAGTAATGGAATGGGCCTGAGGATGATAGGCCTGTGCATGTTTAGATTCTCAGCGATCCAGGTCATGATACACTTAAAAGCATAAAAGGAGGGCAGCTGGACATATTGTCTTCTTTAGAATCACTGAAGTGGTACCCTCTGCAAGGGAACCTCACCAAGAGTGTGTGTGAGATGACTTAAACATCAATTCACGCAATACATAAGCATAAAAGCCAAATAGTTACATAAGCAAAATAAAAAATACTTATATCCCTCATGGCTGTTTTAATAGGGCAACTGTCCTTTTACTGATGGGGCTACCATGTATTCTAAAACAGAGCAACTCGTGCTTTGAACAAAGAGTCAAAGAGGGCGCAAAAAGTTAAAAGTAAAAAGATGGGACAGAGCAGCGGCAGCAGGAGACCGAAAATGTTATTTACTTAACAAATCTGTCCAATTGAATCTTGCATGTCAACCTTGAAAATGGTTGACATCCTTTTTGGCTAAAAAAAAAAAAAAAAAAAAAAAAAAAATGCTCTTAACTGCAGATGACACTTGGAGGAAATGTGACCCCAAGTTATTTATTTCGACAAGTATGGCCCAAGAAAACAAAGTTTTGTGCCATTTTGGCAAAAAATAAGCAACACTCTTTTCCAATACAGATGAACTCTCGCTCACCTCTGAGCCTTTCCATTAACTCGACACTGTATAGAAAGGACAGATGTTGGAAAGTAAACGCTGACCCTCTGTTGAACCCATCTTATGCAGATATTCATATGAGATCATTTTTTCTCACCACTGTGAGGGAAAGTCGATGTTTAAATAATGACATTTGCAACAGAGTTCATTCATATTCTTCAGGTAGTCCCAGTTAGAATCCCACTTAAGCATTTCAAACAATTTGATAAGCTCTGTAACTGATTTCTGTGGAATAGCAAGCACCCTGCTCCAAATTTGCATAAACTACAAAGACCAGTGGACCATGGTGGGCTGGGTATTTCAAATTCATTCCTTTAGTATTAAAACTTTGACCTAAGGCACCTTGTCCACTTGTGTCTGTCTGCCCCACCAAAGCACCATATTAATGCAGATTGCATTAATGAATATGGTAGACTGCTCACTTCCGAGGACACGGGAAAATAGAGTTAACTGGAAATGTGTGGGGATTGTGTTTTGTACAAATGTGTTGGTCTGTTGTACATGGAAATATCAAACAGATCCTTGAATTACATTTCTTATTCAGGTAAGCCTGATTCTTCTGGATGACCCTCACCGTTTAACTGCAGAGGACTGCATCCTAACAAGTCTTACTGATGGGAAGAAAGTGGAGGACAATCGCCTAACCATCACCGAGATAGTGGCTCGTACATCTAGGTATTTTGGCAGGATGTCTTTCAGACTCATGCAACCAAATTTCATCACCATCATTAAAGAACCCAAAAATTTGAGTATATTCCTAAAAGATGTATCTGGCTTGTTACACTGTTCTGCATGAAGAAAAAGAAACAAATAATACATAAAGCATAGATGACAGACTGGAAACTCTGAGTACCAGGGGAGGTCTTAAAGCTCATCAGAGTGCAAGAAAGATCCTTGGTTAATCTGTGTGATATAAACGCTGAAATACAAAGGTTGTCTCAGAGAATCCTGATGGCACCATTAACACCGGAGGCTGCCCCAAAGGGCCACCATATTCAGCCTTCACAACAGTAATCAGTCACAGCCTTGGAGTATTGCAAAGGTGTATATTAGTGCACGTGGAGAATGAGATGTTAATCTACAAAGGATGTTAAATAAAACAAAAAATAATGACAAAAAACAAAACTTTTCATCAAATGAGAGATTAGGGGAAATGGTAAAGAGTCAGCTAATTAGTTTGTGAGTATCCTAAAAAGAAAAAAAAAAAAAAACATTTCATTGCAAAGAGCTGAGAGCTGGTCACACATAACAGGCATATTTCTACCATGACATTATTCAAATGCATTAACTTCCATGCAGTTTTAATACCAGTTTACCTCTTCCTATTGTGTTGAAAAGCTCAACAGTTTAGTGATTTAGAATGCAGCCCTAGAGGATTCAGCAAATCCCATCTGACAATGTATGCACACATAATGCATGCCCATAATTTAAGTCTAACGCAATCATGATGCAAATAATCACAGGTTGAACCCCACCAGACCGGACAGAGCCACACAAAATTTCAGCACCCATCAACTATATGCTCAGGCAGCATTTTAAAATCACATTCACTTCCTGGATCTGCACCAGCCCAGCCCGACTGCATCGTGTGTCTGTGCAGCATGACATATCCTGTGGGTCTGGTGTTGGTCTTCATTAACTGATGCACTTCAAATGATGCAATGCCTTGCAACAGCACTGGTTTTTGTTGAGCTTAACACAAAGTATAGCAAACAACATTAACTCAAAGAGAAATTGACACTGGCAGTTCACCTGAGCTGCATTTCTTTGGAATAAAAAGGAGAACCAAATACTTCATCAGAATAGATAAAATGGGTTTCTGTGAGACAGAAAAGATCTAAAATGAATTTGTTAAGAGTCTGATGTCTCATCCTCAGATCACTTTGTCAGACTGTTTCCTGAAGCTAGTGTTTTGGTATTTTTCCCCAGTGCATTACATAGTATGTACGGATGAGGACTGACAACATAGAATCAGGAACAGAACAATCACACTTCTTGCTAAAAAACTTTATGTTATAAATTCCACCTTTTTATTTGCTTCTCAAATTCTTCCTCTCTTTCCTCCCTCCTGGTTTTCTACTTCAACTTTCTTCCATCATCCCTCGATTCTAAATGTGTCAAGTGACTTTATAGTCTCTCTTTTCCATGTTGACATCTATGAAAACGCAGTAACTCCACTCCTCTCCGACGCCTTGACTCGAGGTCATTGCGTTCAAAATGCTTACTAAATGTCAGAGGCGGTCAAGCGCTTCCACAAGAACACAATCCGCCCTAAAAGCTGCTGCTGGCCACCTGTCCATCACATCAGCGCTGTCTCAGATCATTGGTTCTGACGTTTAACCCGTTCACGACTTCTTGCTCTGGCAAATCACTGGTGAATGATATGATTGGTTCTGATGGGTAGTCAGTACGTTTGTGATCAGAGGAGCTAGTGGATGCAAACTTCCTTGAGGAGAGGTGATTCTGCACTTGCATCTCCAAATGTAAACAACATTTACTTAAGGGGAAATAAATGTCACAATTTATTAATCTGATGTTGGAAAAAAATGGGAAGTTTATCAGATAGTGATTGTTCATAACTCGAGAAGTATTTTTTCTCATCAAATTGTAAAATTCCAAATTGTATTTTTGCTGTTTTGGTTTAAAGATCAAACAACATTGATGGTGTTATTGCTGGTCACCCGCATGGTGGTGGAAATGATGGTGTCCGATATATAATATGATGACAACACATATGCACGCGCGTTCTTTTGTGGCTACACTTTGTTAGTACCAGGTTGGTCCTCTTCTTGCCTTCAGAACTACCTGAATTCTTCATGGGCTGGATTCAACAAGATGTTGGAAAAAATTCCTCAGATATTTTTGTCCATATTAACATGATGTCATCACACAGTTGCAGCAGTTTTGTTGGCTGCGCATCCTTGATAAGAATCTCCTGTTTCACCACAAAGATGCTCTATTGGATTGAGATCTGGTGGCTGTGGAGACCATTGATGTATTAAACTCAATGTCACGTTCAAGAAACCAGTTTAAGATAATTTGAGCTTTGTGTGATGTCACATTATCCTGCTGGAAGTAGCCATAAGAAGATGCTACAGTACACTGTGGCCATAAAGGGAACATGGAGTGAACATGGTGAGCAACAATGCATATGTAGGGCGTGGTACTATGAGGCCCGAACTGTACCAAGAAATGATCCCCCACACCATTAAACAACCAGCAGCCTAAATTTTTGATACAAAGCAGAATGGATCCATATTTTCAAGCTGTTGACCCTACATTCCCTACAACCTTACATTTAGGAAGCTGAAATTGAAACTCATAAAATCAAGCACCCTTCCTCTATCATCCATCTTGTATTGTACAGTAACTGGTGTACAGCAGGTTCCCTCTGGATGAATAAAGCTTCTTGAATCTTGAATCTAGTTTTGGTTAGTTTGTGTGAATCATGCTGTAACTGTAGCCTCAGTTTCCTGTTCTTAGCCAACACAACAGTCACCCGACGTGGTCTTTGGCTGCTGTCGCCCATCTACTTCAGGGCTGGACTTGTGCGTTCAGAGATGGTACTCTTGGCTGTAACCATTTGGGTTACTGTTGTTTTTCAATCAGGCCCAGTCTGCCCATTCTCCTCTGAACTTTGGTATCTACAATGCCTTTTTATCCAGACAATTGTGGCTCTCTGGATATTTTCAAAACCATTGTCTGTAAGCCCTACAGAAGGCTGTGTGTGAAAATCCCAGTAGATCAGCAGTTTCTGAAATACTCAGTCTCAGACCAGCCCGTCTGATATCAACAACCATGCCGAGATGAAAGCAGCACACTATACCAGTGATAAACATCTAAATTTCAGAACTTCAGGATTTCACAACACCTAACGTTGTTTGTTTGTGTTGATAGCTTGCTTGTGTGTGTGGAACAAGCCTCTGGAGTAAACCTTTAACAGGTTGGGTGAATTCACACCTGCGCCCTAGTGATGGGAAATCCTCAAATGCAGAGGAAGTGACCTACATAAAAACCTTTAGAGACCTACGGGGACAGAGTCAAAGAGACAAACAAAGGAAGAGAGCTTTGGCCCCTTTGTCATCCTTTGCCCTGTGCACAGTTTTCTAGGCACATGCCGTCTGTTTGCATGCAGTACGAGTGCAAAAACACAGGCAGCAAACTGTGATGCTGCCACTGCTCAGTCACAGTTCATATTACACCAGACCATGTGTGAAAGTCTACTTTAGCACCAAAATGGATTACAAGAAGAAAAAGAAAAGACACATCAACTGACATCAAATATAGTTCTGTTTGAACCGATTACCTCTCTCTGTTGAACTTGAGGGAGTGGAGGATGGCCGGTCTCTTCTGCCTCAGGTTCCACAGGTGAACACTGTCATCAGCCAAAGCACTCACCAGCGCACCCTGTCAGAGAGCAGGCATGGGGATTTTGTTTATTTTTAAGAATTGACAAAAGAAAAAGGATTCAAACATAAGCAGGTAACATCGTTGAATACATGAGGTCACAACAAGAGAAATTTCCATAAGCATGTCTTCAGACTGCACATTTTCTCTGTGAACATGACAGAAATTAGTCACACTGCGTTCCCTGGCAGCATTCTCCCAGGTAATGATGATGAATCATAAGATGTATAAGAGGGTATGTGTGTGTGTGTAGGAGGCACTAAAAATCATCTCCATCTCCCTAAGGGTTTGTTTGAGCTGCTGAGTCACAGTCACACAGACGCTGTCACACATGCACGCGCACACAGCCAACACACACACACAGCTAAGCCTGAAACACCGCGTTTCTCAAACATGAAGCAAAACAAAATTATGCTTTTTTTTTCTCTGTAAGTGACTCAAGCCTGGAGGTATTTGATACTGCTGTCATATTTCAAGCTTACCAATGGCCGCTCAAAAAATGCTTTCAAATTTTTCTGCATAGCTTGTAGCTTAGTATGACATATGGGCAAACCATGTATTTGTTTTTGTTTTTATTTAAAAGGCTTAATAAACCCTGGGGTTGGTTTGTTCTGTCATTTCAAATGGTAAATGCCGACAAATGCTATAAAACATAATCTAAAAGCTTGAATCAATTTTCCTTCAAAATATTCCATTTTCTTTATTAAATTGTTCAAACAGACCAGGTTGTCGGTGCTTATATTGATTAACAAGATACTTTTAATATATGAGCAAAGTACTGGTTTAAAATGCTTAAAAGTAAAAACAAAACCCACACTCTCAAAAATAGAGGTACGAGACAGGAACGTATATTGGTCTTCAAGAGGCCAGAATATATATACTTATATACTATGAAAAAGGGTCTAAAGTAATGTAAAGTACAAATTTGTACCATCTCAACCCAAAGGGTACCTGCAGCATTGAAAAATGTGCATAGCTTGTAAAATAACTATAAATAGCAGTCCTTCTAAACAGTGGTATAATTATAGTTATTATATTATGATTTTCATAATAATCATAGCAATAATTATATGTGTGTTTGGCCTCATATTTATACAATTATTCATTTATTATGAGCATCTTTGATTGTTGTCATAATCTCTATTTTGACTTTTATTCATCATTTTTAATTGGTTTAATTGTACTTTATTAACTCATACAACTTGATAAGGTACAAAAATGGACCAGGACCAAAGGGTACAGAAATGTCTTTCAAAAAGGAACACCCCCAGCGACAAGCGTTTGTACCCTTTTAAGTACAAATTGGTACCTCTGTTTTTGAGTGTCCATAGCTCTATGTATGTCCTGATTATTTCATGTCTTTAGAGTTTCTCAGACAATACAGTAGCCTCCAGAAGGTGGCACGTGGCAGGACATATTATGTTGACAGAGCTCAGTGAAAAAAGGAGTTGGTCTAACCAGAAATAAGAACTCTAACCTTGAAGAGAAAATGAGAAATTGCTCATTAGTGGAAGTTTTATTACTTCTTTTAGACATGTATCAAAAACACCAATGAAAATGTGGCAAATTGTCTGTGGTTTTGTGACCTACCTCATTGATGAGAAACTGTAGTTGGATAACAGCTGCTCCACTCTCATGCTGACAGTAACACTCGACACCAGGACGACCAAACCTGAAGGATCTGAGTCAAGGAATTTCCAGTCTGACCAGCGGAAGAAGTCATCAAACCAAAATTGTGTCATTAAGTAGTGTACTTCTTGTAATGTGACTATAATGTGACACCAAGAAAAAGGTGCGTCAGTATTGCTGTTGTCATTACAACAACTGTTTGTTGCTGGTGATTGTTATAAAAATAACAGCCAAACAATTTAATCACTATAATGGCCGGGTAATATGCCTACAAAATTTATTGAAACAACTGGGTATCAGACTGGAGAAGCAGAGCCTCAGTTCAGAACAAATAAACACACCCAAAACCTGTCAATCTTTCAAGGTGTTCGTAGATCGTACCGTACCGTACCGTCTTCTTCCGCTTATCTGGGATCGGGTCGCGGGGGCAGCTGCCTAAGCAGGGAAGCCCAGACTTCCCTCACCCCGGCCACAGCTCATCCGGGGGGATCCCGAGGCGTTCCCAGGCCAGCCGGGAGACGTAGTCCCTCCAGCGTGTCCTGGGTCTCCCCCGGGGTCTGGTCCCGGTGGGACGTGCCTGGAACACCTCACCAGGGAGGCGTCCAGGAGGCATCCTGACCAGATGCCCGAGCCACCTCATCTGGCTCCTCTCTATACGGAGGAGCAGCGGCTCTACTTCAAGTCCCTCCCGGATGACCGAGCCCTCACCCTATCTCTGGGAGAGCCCGGCCACCCTGCGGAGGAAACTCATTTCGGCCGCTTGTACCCGCGATCTCGTTCTTTCGGTCATGACCCACGCTCATGCCATAGGTGAGGGTAGGACGTAGAGGACCGGAATCAGAGCTCGCCTTCTGCTCAGCTCCTTCTTCACCCCGCCTGCAGAGTCCGCATCCTGCCGCCGCATCATCCGTCTGTCCATCTCCCCTCCATTTTTCCCTCACTCGTAACAACCCCGAACAACCCTCCACCTGCGCCTCCTCCCCCCGAGAGACTCCCCCTTTTCCGGCGGCCGTCTCGGTTGAGTGCTGATTCTCTCCCGCCGCTCACCTCGCTCCCCCCAGCGAGGCTGGGATCCGGCCCTGCGCCCACCACTCATCTGCACGCCCCACCTAGCCCCAAACCGACCCTCAACACCTCGCTCCCTACAAATCCTGTCCAGTTATACCGCCAGCGCCTTGGCGGGTCCAACTCTCACCGAGACCCCACAGCCGTCGCCCCTGCACCTCGACATGACCACACTCAACAAGGTCCGGCACCCGACCCCAAGCCCCCCCGATCCCCGGGCCATCGCGCCCTCCAAGTCCCACACATGTACTGGCCTCCCACCCCCTCCAGATCCTAAGGGTGAGAGCTGGTCCCTGTTCCCACCAGCGAACCCCTCTCCTCCTCAATCCATTCCTATCCCGACCCTCCTCTCCAGTACCCCTAATACTTTACCAAGCGAGGTATCCCCCTAGTTGAACACACCCTCCATCCCCTTAAGGGGACCACCACCCCAGTCTCCAGTCCAAGGCCTGCCCCCGTCCCGCTGCTGCAGAGGTGTGTCGCCACAGCCCCCAGCACCAGCCAAAACTCTGGCCTCTCCCCCCGCCCGGCCCCAGCCCCCGCGCCTCAGCCACCGTCAGAGAGTCACCCCTAGTGCCCAACTCTCTTCCTCCTCGACGGTGTGGGTGAGCTCGTATCCTCCCCGCCCCCGTCCCGGTAGTCGCACCCCCTCCCCCTCCAGTGCGCCTGTGTTCGTAGATCTCATTTGGAAAAATCAGAGCACAGCTGACTCTGGTCTTATCCTTGTTCTCATGGGAGGATGGAGAAAGGACATCTTCCAGATCTGGACCATACAGGTGGATAGCATTAAACCCCTAAACCCTCACAGCCAATAGCTGCTGTTTAACACTAAAACTCTAAACATCAAATACTTCTAAGAATAGATTGGCGATATATTGGCAAGTAGTATTAGAATAAATAAATTAATTAAACATTATATTGTTTCTTGGGATCATAAACAAGGCGAAAATCTCAAACAGCTTTAATACCAAGTTCTTTATGGAAATATTCAAACAACTTAACGATGCAAACAAAAAAAAATTAAAAAGTTCATATCTGTCCTTACAACCACCATTCATGTAAAAAAATGCTCATTACAAAAAAGAAAAAGAAAGAAAAGAAGTGAGAATACATGAACAGATGATAGGATCAAAATGATGCTAAACAAGCTACAGTGGAAAGACAAGGAATTGTGATGGATTTATGTGCTTGGTAGTTTGGCTTTAGATTTTTTTTTTTCTTTTTGTAAGTGTACATAATTTCAGATGCATTTCATACACATAGTAACATAATGTGCCATACACATGATCAAAAGAAATAGAAGAAAATACATACAATGAGTTACATGTGATGATACAGCCATCTGTGGGAAATATACCATGATCTGTCATCATCATCACCATCAGTGTACAAATAGAAGAGAATTCCAAAAAGACAAAGAAAAAAAAAAAGACTTTTGGTAGCAAATGAAAACATTTTAAGACCTGATAGAAACCAAGGTTTGGAGCAGACAATGTTTTAGTTGTTTCTTCCAGAACCAGGAAGATAAGAAATAAATGCAGATTCTCCTCATGTAGTTTTAACACTCAAGATGGAAAGCAAACTTAACCCAGATGATCTTAAAAGACTTGGTGGCCCATACGGCAACAGCAGGTCTAATATATAGTATACTTCAACCCAGAGGCACTCAGTGCCTTGTACACCAGCAACAAAATTTTAAAATCAATTCTTTGATGCACAGGAAGCGAGTGCAGAGATCTGAGAACGGGAGTGATATGATCCCCCTATTTGATCTTTGTGAGGACATGAGCAGCAGCATTCTGGAGTAACTGCAGTTGTCATTGTTATTTTTTAGACACCTATAACAACTCCCTTACAGTTAGTCAAGTCTACTGAAAATAAATGCACGAGGGAGTTTTCCTACATTACACTGAGCCATAAGTCCCTTTACGCGAGTTGTATTATTCTGGAGGTAAAAGGCTCGTATACTTACTGCTTAAACGTCACTGTTCAGAACCCAAAATGTCCAAGATTTCTAGCTTGATACGTTGAATTTAACATTGATGACAAAAGCTAGGCACTAATCTTTGGAAACTCATCTTTGTTTCCAAAGACAATGATTTCAGATGTATTTTTATGTAGTTGAAGGAAATCACAACAGTTCATATGAACTGTTCATATGAAGATGAGTTTGTATGTGCCCTCTTTAGTTTGTATGTGTCACCAGGAGGCATGGCTACATTTACCCAGCAACATAAAAATGCTACACAGTTTTATATTGCTGTGTTTCCAAATAACCCAAGGACATGTAATACCACTTCTAACTGTATGGAAAAATACTTTTTCCAACTGAAATAGGACAAAACTGAAGTCTTTGAAACTATTTCAAGCTCAGAGAGAGAAAAGCTGAGCACTTGTATTTAACCCCACAGAGTAAAGCAAAAATCTATTTGAGTTTTGAAACAGAATGCTTTTATGTGCTGAACAATGATGGGGTGTGCTTTATTCTCTCAAGCCATTGTAGACATGTTTCATTCTCTGCCATACTGACCAGTGCAATGCTTTCTGATCTCCCTCCAAAGAAAAATATATCTCAGTTACAACTGCCAAAACTCAGCTGCACTTAAATTGACTAAAAGCAAACCAAGAGCTCACATTATGCTGCATTTGGAATCTGTACATTGGTTATTTGTCTGCTTTATAACAAATTATAAGGTATTTTATTCCTTTAGGGATTTTAAAATAAACTCCTTTTGGTGTTGCTCCTTTCTGTTCATTAGATTTAATTTCATCTGGTGAAAGTCACACACGATGATATTTTGGAAATATTTACTCCAGAATCATGACTGCAGTTCTATGGAAATACAAGTGTTCAAGGAGAGAGATTGCAAGGAATAAATATATTGAGTCAAAACAAAATAGGGAGACACTGGCATAACAACTGTGAAGAAATAGAAATGTAACAGGGCTAAAGTGAAGAAAATAAAAAGAAAGGGTGAAATCCAAATATATGGAAAAGGAATCAGCAGTGGAGAGGTGTATGTTATGTGAGGAAATGAGGAAATAATAGCAAAGAGGAAAAGGCAGGGAGAGGATACAGTTGAAGCGACACTGACAACTCAGATAAAATATGCAGAACAGAGAGAATAAAGGCAGAAGGATGGAAGGCAGGAAACGCGAGAAGCAGGGAAAGAGGACAAGACTGACAGGGAGTAACAGATTCCCCTTATCAGGGAGGGTGAACGGGTGAGCTTACTGATTATATCCATTCATTCTTCCCATGAGAATGAGGATTGAAGTGGTGGGGTGGTAATTTTTCACGAGGGGGCACATGGAGGTGTAACAGCTTGGGGTCAACGCTATTGCTCATTATTATGTGTGAGGGTGGGGGGTGGTGAGTTTCCACATGTGGCCAGCTGCTGTAAATTGCCTGCAGAGCTCCAACTGCAGCAGTTTAACACACGAAGCTCCTGTACTAATGAATATAAACGTAATAGCCTACACAAGATAACCTTTTTGGAAACTAAACACTCATTCACAACAGGGAGAATGACTAATAGGAGAGAATAAAATAGGACGACGATGTCAATAACAAAATATGAGAGGAGCTAACAGGAGACTATGACGTAACCCCCCAATAATCAAGTCCTCCCGTCCCACAATGCAATAAAACTGTACTGTTACCCCCATGACAGTCATTAGTGAAATTCATTAAGTTGTAATGTGTATTGTGAGTTGTGAGGTGTGTTGTGACCATCCACAAGTGATCAATAGTAGTTTCCAATTGCCAGTTATTAAAAAAGGCTATTTTTGATCACATAAGCAATGATCTGCCTCATCTTCTAGAGAATGGTTATAGAAGTTAAACCTCTGATTTGTAAGAAATAGTTAAAAAAAAAATTCCCCATCTCATATGATGTTCATCCACGCTTTTATGAAAAGAAAAAGAAAAGGGGAAAAAAAATAAACCTTAAATTTCCATAATCTTTTTCTGGTTACCACACTGGACATGCATATTAAAAGTACTTTAACTAAAAAACAACTGGTGATGAACACAGAGAAAGGGGTTTCACGTGGTTTGTTTTTTGGGGGTTTCTGCCTGACATTGAAGTTGTTTGTTTCTATCTTGCTGCTTTCATCTGCAGATTTTCCTGCCAGCTACCTTTTAGTAAAAGGAGAGCTTACAACTGAAATATTTAAGTCAGGTATTTATGCCACTGTTTACTCTGGAATATTTTCATTTGCAGGAAAACATCTAAAACCTGCAGGACCATGGCTCTCAGGGACTGGAATTAGATGTCCCTGATCTATATATAATAGTATGTGGGCTCAGTTCTAACATATTAGTTACCAGAGATACTGCTTATACATGCTAATACGGCTTATGCATAACTTTTCTGTTAAACTGTGTGTTACATGCTGCCATCCTTGGAATGTCTGGAAAAAGAGCTCTTGTTTCTCAACGACATGTTGATGGTTTAAGTAAAAAAAAAAAAAAAATTTAAAAACAGTCCAACTATTTTGTGTAAAATGTGTTAATAAAATCAGAGGACTGTTTTCTACCAGATCCAAGCCTGATGCTGACCATTACATAAATATCAGTGAGTATTAAACATATTAATATCAGTGAAGTAGCTACAAACAGAGCTCCACACGAG
The DNA here is from genome assembly GCA_023101725.1 of Atherinomorus stipes. Taxonomy (NCBI): domain Eukaryota; kingdom Metazoa; phylum Chordata; class Actinopteri; order Atheriniformes; family Atherinidae; genus Atherinomorus; species Atherinomorus stipes. Next base: position 9,002 of record JALJCO010011043.1, on the reverse strand, counting down.
TACAGCTAATGCAGCTGTGTAGCTAATGTTAAATTAAACAGTTGTTCGCTAACAAGTTTAATAATTTGATCCTAGTTTTACATCATCAGGGTCTCCGGTCTACGACTAACAGAGCTTACAATCAGGTTGAAACTGCAGCAGGACACATTGGCCCAGCTCCAGACACCAAAGCTAAAGCAGCTTCTGCCTCCTGCAACCAACACCCTTGAGTCTTTTACTGTAGGTAAATGAAGCTTTGATTCCCCCCTATGACAAGGTATTTAAAGGACTGCATCTGTGCTCCAGGCAAGAAAAAAGATCCACCTGTCCCACTGGATTTTACTCAATAAGCCCCATGGGGATTGAACACTCTTGAATTGTGAGAACAAGAGGGTGCCACCAAATCAGTGACAATCAAATCTTTGGCTACATCTTGTGCACAGCTTAGCATAAAATGTTAGAAACTTGTAGTCAACAGAAACCTCTTTGAACATCAGTAAACCTTTGACAGCTAACAATCTGTCTCTTTTGAATTCTGGACAGTGTGTATAATAATGGAAATGTAATCTACCTGTACAAAAGGGCTGAGACGGAACAACAAATCTGATTCATTTAAGATTTGAAAGCACAATTTTATAAGAGAAAAAGGTCATTTCAAACACATTGAGTAAAGTTGACTTCCTTTACACCTCTTTGAGCTTTTGTTCTACATTATTTACGTCAAGGTGATGGCGAGTGTAATCCATCCCTCCACTGTCTACGCCCGCTTATTCTAATGCAGGCTTGAGCCTACCACAGCTGCTACCAGGTGAGATGCAGAGTACAATCTGAATGGGTGAGTCATGGCTGAACTTAGCTGTGGATCAGCAATTAATACAGATCAACCACAAGAAATTAAGCAAAACCATCAGTTCTGTTCTTAAAAAGCGACAAAGAACTGGACTTCTCATACAGTCAAAGTTAAGTGCCTCATGAAAAGCAGGTTGCGTGATTTAGGCCAAAATTAGACGTATCCTGGCTGTTTGCAGAAGGCCTTAAACCATTTTAAACAACAACAACAAAACAGGAGTAATTCACTTGTCTGGTGTTAGTGAGGACTTCAGCAACTTTTCCAGTAAGCTACTGAATATACTAGTAGTTCTCTCTGCTAGAAATAAATGCATCGGTTTTTCCAACTAACTCTGACTCAGTCCTTTAATTTCAGAAATATTCCAAAAGGTGATAGGAGATGGAGTTTGTACTAAATTTGATGTGGCTGTCAAAATTCAGGTTAATTGTAGTAAATTATGGAGAATCCAATTATTACTTCATGAAATTTTGTAAGAGAATTTATTTTCCAGGTTCTGTGGATATAAATAATTGTGTATCATCTGTATTGCTATGAATTCAGTTATTCTTCATGAACTGCATGAGTGGGAGAATGTAGATGTTGAACAGAAGAGTCTCTAGAATAATTCCTTGTGGGACTCCACATGCTATTTTTGTGAGCTCAGATATGTGACCACCAAAAGCCACAAAGTAGTATGTTAATATGTGATATGTTAATATATATTAGTGTCAGTGAAACCCACCCAATCTTCCAGTCTAGTCTATTCAGCAATATGCTGGCTGATCATGTCAAAAGCAGTACTAGCATCCAATAAGACAAAGACAGAAGTATTGCCTTTGAATATCATTCATTTCTTTGACAACAGCAATCAGTGCAATCAGTAAGACTGAAAGTATAAATTGTGACATATTATTTATCTGAGGAAATGCATCCTTTCAACACATCATTGTTGATATTGAACAGCCTTGACCAAATATAGCAACAGAGCAATACTAAACATATAGTTATATCATTCAAGAATATTTGGCCAGTACAAACCATGGAGGGATCTAAGTAAAAAATTTTAAAAGAGATGCTGGAAAAGAAAAAGGCTCTGTTTCTGGAGCACTCCAGGAAAGACAATGCCTTTCACTCTGTGAAGATTTTTCAAACAGGTTTGACTGATGTCAACTTGAAGGCATAGGTGGCGCAAAACCTGGGCATACAGCCATGTTGCAAGCAGGCTAAAGTTTAGCTTCCCTGTACTTCATACAAGCTGCATACAGGCAAGGCAACATAAGGTAGAAATGATCTTTTTTCAATGTAACAGCAGATAAAATATGACCATGTTGTTGCTGTCAAAGGGTGCACCTTTTATGAAATTAAACATTTCCAAAGCACACCTTGCAAATGAATAGGATTGATAAGTCTGAAAGTAATAAAATAAGTTGCATGCCCACTTTCACAAAGGTATCTGTGTATTGTTATTTATGTACATCATCACTAAGATAAAGAGCATTAAAATAAACAGAGCCCATTTGACTCAAACAGAGAATTTACAATATAAGCTGAGCAGTGATGCTGCTTGGATGAAACATGAGGCAGAAGGTCAAATCAATAGTTCAGAAAGTCTTGACATTGACATATTTCCCATTTTCACTCTGGAACACATATATAAGTAAGAGCAGTCTGGCTGTAACCGGGAAGCAGACATTCATCAACATGCACCGAATCACTGTGACCTCCAGCGGATGAAACGAGACGGCCCTAAAGCTTTCCACACTTGAATTAACATGTCAGCCATCCTCCTGGTTTCTCCCCTGGTTAAACTGGTACTGACTTGGAGTGGGACAGTGGCATCAGTGAAAATTGAATGTTTCCTGTTGTTGTTTTTTTGTTTTTTGTTTTGTCTTTTGTATAGTTTGAAAGGTCGGAGAAAAAGTGATGGGAGAGTTGGTGTTGTACCAAACATAAAAAATGTTGTGATTTTTAGTGCAATACTGTAAACTTGGACAAGACAAGATTGGTTTAATATTCTGTAGAAGTTTCTTTTTTTTCTGTATTGAACTTTGTGTTCTTGTTTTTCCTCCTTCTAAAGTTTGTGTATCTTGAAAAGCACTTAATTCATGAACTGTATTATTACTATTGCTTTTTATCGTTTACAACTACTGTAACTATTGATTTTTTTTCTACTCCTTAAACAGAAGATCATTCATACAATAAAACAATGAGGACTATAATTCAAAGCTAAAAACAAACAAACAAAAAACAAACTACTCTTAAAGGTTCGTGCAGTTTAAGACATTGACAAGAAAGCACTGCCATGTAGCTTTGTTATATACTACTATATGTCCCATAATTTACTTACTGACTTGACCTCAAACCTTAACAGTTAATAAATGACAAAGCACAGCTGTAGAAACTATGGAGGGATAGATACTTTGACAGACTTCCAACAGAATCTTAAGGGTAGAAATTTAATAATCAGTCTGGGCGGGAAAGAATATAATGACATTAAACTCAAGAAAGCCCCCCCACCAACAGCTCCCAGCACATAAGCACAATGCACAAGATTTTTAGTTAACCAGAATGAGTGCAGATTCATAAAGATAAATGACACTAACAGGTTTCCACTCATTTGTTTTTCATGAGTGTAAGTGTTACCCACTAAATTGCAGCACCTTAAGAAGTAAAGCAACATGCAAGTGTGCCTGTACAGGGTGCCTTATATCCCAATAGTTATATATACACTAATAAGTAGATTTTTTTTTTTTTTTTTAAATGATCATTTTATTCAAAAAGGAAGGGAATGCAATCCATAAGACTGAAGTGCCCATTTTACCGAATTTATCCTTCATCTCTGCACAGGACATTTCTGACCATAGACACAGCTATGCAGGTTAGGTGTTAGTGGGGATGCTTTGGACCCAACAACAGTACAGACCAGTGAACACTTAATTGAAAGCTCTGTCCTAATGTTGCCTGGCAACTAAATCTTTCAGGGCCTTAGAAAGAGCGAGGAAAGGATTTAAGGTTGTGCTTTTGAAACTGCTCATTTTTCCCTTCTGTTTGAAGAGAGCCAGCCATCCCACAAGCACAGCATCATAAAGCCCATGTACACACCAAAAGAAAACTCACTTTTGTTTGAGTTTTAAGTTAACATTCCCACAGTAACTCAGATAAAGAAGAATTTGAGTCTGCAAACTGTTCACAAGCTAGCCTAATATCTGCTCAATAGGCACGTGTATTCAAATAATAGCAAAAATATCAAGATTAATTGGCTTCACTTTCTTGATTATGTGTTATATAAACAAAATATGTAACTAAGTAATAAGCTGCTGAACATAAGAAAAAGAAAGAAATCATAAATAGAGAGCTGTATGTGTTGCTTGCGGGATAAAATGATACACTCACAAATTATTATTACCAGAGATCTTAAATGAAACGCTCTGCGTGTGTTAAGCTGAATGCCACTTTTGCTGGTCTCCATCTGTTGATAATCTAATCTTTATCCAGGACATTACATATTTTACATATTGTATTTCTAAACCTGCGGCGATGGGTAAAGGTTTAAAGATGCCGAGTAAAAAAGAAACAAAATAAAAAACACAAATGTCCAATAAGCACTCGTCTCCTCCGGCAGTGTGTTTTTGCCTCCATTTCATGGGGAAAAACCACAGAATTTTATTTCTGTAGGTTGTTTATGCACCACTTGCTTTTGACATGGTATATCTACATTTACTAAATATTTCACAGGATCATAGAAAGAAATGACAGGAATTAAGGGAATTAATTTGCAGTTCCAATAATGAAAACAATCAGGGATTTTCTATGGTCCATGACCCGAAAATAAGGTGCATTGTCCATTTAATTAACAAAGCGCACTTCACCTATTATTTCCTAACAGGAACAAACTGTTTGGTACAGAAAGATCAATTAGTTCAATGTTATAATGCAGCTTTTTGGAGCTAAAGAAGAAGACATTTTAATTACTGATTAGAGAAGTGAAACATTTAGGTTTATTTTTTTTTTCTGAGTTTTAACTTTCTTGATCCAAAGTTTCTCAAAGTTTCCCATTGAGGACATTTACAGTATTTCCCCTCAAAAACTAAATGTAAATCTTAAAAAAAAAAACCTTAGGTTTCATACTTATGAGGTTCCCATTACCCCAAACAGCCAGACAAATTAAAGCTGCATATAAAATGAGAGCGCAGGTCTTTGGAGACTACAATGACGCTCACTACTTTGCAAGAAAAGATCCTTGACGTCTCAGCCAGCCATTTTTTTCCCCCCAGTATTTTTAACAAACATGACTCAAAGTTACACTGAAGTGCTTCAGCTTGATCTGAATGGGGCAGGTCTTGTACGAGATGCATCACAGTTGCTGACAAGAGAATTGCATATTCCACTTGAGCCAAGCGAGGTCTGCATCTCGATCCGCATCCCTCTCACCACACTGCACCAACTCGAAAAGTTGACAGACTGACCGCAGGCAGCGATAGCAGCAAGACAAGAGGACAGGAAGGCAGAGCGAAAGCAGAAAGTGGGTCAGCTTCACGTCTTGTCATGTCCAATGAAATTTTCCTGAGCTTTGTGGAAGTCAAAGTTGACTGATAATTCACTTTCATACTGCTACTCTTATATCTATTTCTGTCAAAGCCACAGGCAACTTTTATGACAAATAAAGGTGAGTCACCGGGTATCTGGCAAAGGAAAGCAGCTAGAAAACTAGCTGTGGGAAACATGGTGACGGCTTTATGAAAACATGGTATCCAGGAATAGCATTGATAAGAGTAACCGAAAAGGGATGAGCTCGTATGTCACGAGAGGAGGGCTATCTCGCTGCTTGTCTACTTACCGTAAACATGTCATACCCCTGTGCATTTGAGTGCCTGTGAGAGGAAAACAGTAAAACAAGAGGGAGGATACAGATTTTGCCAAGAATATAAAGTTCTTGAAGAGCAAAAAGAAGATAGAGGGGAAGGAAAATACTATTTTCTAAAATTATCATGCAAGCAAAGAAGTGGACATGGCAAGGGTGAAACAGTAAACCGAAGGTGATATTACAAAGGAACATACAGACAAAGGAAGAAAAAGAGGAAGAGAACTGCGGAGGATGCACAAGAGATGGAGCAGGAGAGAGGCAGCGAAACAAGGCACAAGAAAGAGAAAGCCTGGGAGCAGTGAGTTGCTATGACGTTGGGGATGAAGTGACGTCAAAGCTAGTCACTCATACATCACCCTGCCAGGGAGGGGGCGGGGCCACAGATCAGAGCGCGCTCTGTGCTGCACTTAGAGACAGGGATGAGGAAAAGGAAGTTGGGAAGGAGCAATTATCACAGAAAAAAATAATTGGAGGCAATAAAGGGAATTCAACTGAGGATATGAAGCAAGACAAACCTCTGCAACAAAAACATGACTCAAAATTTTGCAATTATCTTTTTTTTTTCTGTGTCTGGCACTATGTTGTTCTAGACTCAAGGCTAGACTTTCCATAAGTTAGCCTCTGTCACTCAGCTATTACGTGGCATATGATTCAAGCTGGTCTTTTATATATATATATATATATATACACATATGTATATCTCAACAGAAACTCTTAATGCAGGCAATGTATGAAGTAACCACCAGCTTATCATTTTATGCTCCTAGCTTATATTTGCCTAAACTAAATCATATAAATGGTTCCAAAGTTCTGAACTAAAAACTACTGTAAAACCATAAAGGACCAATCACATTCTGCATTTATTGCTAGTGCACTGAATAGCGCACCTTTATAGACAGTCAGCATCCCTAGCAAAGATGACATCTATGCTTTCCCAGTTTCACCAGAACATGTAACGTATCAAAGTTTATCATGTGCAACACTGAAAGCAGAGCTCACCAACTCCAGTCCTCGAGGGCCACTGACGGGCAAGTTCTAGATGTTTCCTACTTCAACACACTGAATCAAATGAATTGGTTCTCTAACATGCTTGTGCAGAACAAGTTGCTGGAGAACCCTTTCATTTAAACCCGCTGTGTTAAGGCAGGGAAAAATCTACAACTACATTGGCCCCCAGGGACCAGAGCTGGTTCACAATCTAAGCTCAGAAAAAAAGAAGTTTTCATTTTTTTCTTTCATTACCTTGGTTCTTTTTTTTTGTTTGTTCGTTTTTTTAAAGCTATATACAAAGCTGGCATCTTCTCCAGGTAATCAATGAATGGTACAGTATTAAAATACACAAACCATGGAAAACGTAATTTAATTTCTCCATAAGCTTAAGAGGAAGGGTCAGGTGGAGGATCTCTAGTGGGTTTCAATCTGCAACTTCACCACAACAAATAGCAAAATTATTTATTCATTTATTCACTCATTCATTTATGCATCTGCCTGAACTACAAATTGGTCAGTAAAATTAGAAAACTTCAGCCGAGTTTTTAGTTGTCACTCCACACCAGCATACGCAATGGCAATCCCACCAAGGCTGCAAGCTAAATCAGCTGTAGTGGTAGAAGTCTTCACCCCCTTGAACTTTCCAGATTTACAAATTGTAGCACTTAAGGGGCCTTATGACTTATTTCTGTTCATTTGTTTTCCACCCCCCTCCCTCTACCAGAGCGTTCACACAGCACATGATACATCAATGACAAAGACAGCGAGGAAGCAATAAGGATTACTCTCCCTCATGAATTTCAGAATCACACAGAATAAAGAAAAAAAAAAGAAAAAAGAAAAAAAAGAAAAAGTCTTGTCAAGCAATTATACTGAAACGCAAGAAAGCAACACACAGATGCCGTCCTGAAACACCAGCTCACAACTACACACACACACACACACACACCGGAAAAAAAAAATAAAAAGACAACATAGACTTCAGCAAAATGGTGATTCATTTGTTTAACGCAGTCCTTGTATAAATAATCCCCCTTGACACATTTGATTTATTATGCAGGAAAACAATTAAACTGCGTTGGGCCCACTAAGTATTTGTCGCTGCCTCAGCTTCCACACACTCACCTTGGAAAGCATTATGATGCGCAGGCGAATGCGCACATACACAAACATATTCCAGCCCCAGCATCTATAATGGACCTTGTTCTCGAGATTCATCGAGAAGATGTTCTTGAAAATAGCAATTTGCTGAGGTGTTTAATCAAAAGAAGTCTGTTCTGAGAGTTTCCAGGTATAGATGAAGAGCAGAAAGATGCTGCACATGACGGTTGCAGTGGAGTTCTGCTCAATCTATAAAAGGAAACCTACAACAAAGATTTGTACTTAAAAAAAGCACCAAATGTACAAAGAAAAAACTAAAATATGAAAAAAATATTATTCTTAAACTATGTTTTGAGTCTATTGTGCTGAGGAAGATATTGTACAAATCTAAACTAGCCACCGTCCCCTTGCGAGCCTTTTATCTCCCTCAGATTATGATGAAATACAATGCTGAGACAAAAACGTTTGTGGCGAGTTGTACCGTAATCTCTGCTTTGTTGGGAAATATTTCTCTGGGTCTGAGCCAGCAGACGAGGCAGCCGGTGGTGATGCACAGTAACAAATCTGACCTCCCCACGCTGTAGGGATAATGTGGATTGTTGGTTGTTGGAGCACGGCCAGTTCTGCCAAGTAGTAGGGTGTTAATGACCTCAGACATCGTCTAATTTTAGCAGGATAACTCAGCACTGGGCTTTTGTAAATCTACTCATAGTCAAATACCGGAAACAAGATGAAACGGAACAAGGAAGGGAGGGTGAAGGAACAGAATAAAGTCATTGAAAGACAAAGGAATGGAAATTCTCTGGATGTAGAAACTGAAAGCGGGAACGAGTAAAGCAAGCTGGAAGCACAGAGGGAGCATGGACAGGAAGGAAGCTGAAGAGAGGACAGGGGTAAACTACGACAAGAATAAACGTTGAGTCAGCTCAACTGCATGTGGCTGATATCTCCTGCAAAAGCATGCAAAAAGTATAAAAGAAAAATGAGAGATATGGAGGGAGGAAGAGGTGAAAATGGAAAGAGACAGGAGGAGAAGTAGGAAGCTGGGAGGGGAGGTGACAGGGAATGAACTCACAAGAAAAAAGAAGAGGCTGCACAAATGCAAAAGAGACCTACAGAAATCTGCATATTTCTACACCTGAATATGTTGGATAAGACATTTTTTTTTCTCCCAAACAGTTAAATAGTTTTATTTAGATGAATGTGACAGTCAGCAGAAACAGAAAAAAGTTCTGTTAA
>JALJCO010011042.1:0-76760 GCA_023101725.1 Atherinomorus stipes | reverse complement strand
AGTCGCTTCACCTCTGCAAGAGACAGACAACTTTAGGAATTATTTCATTTGTGTTTGTGAGATAAATTGTTGTGTTTCAAATAAGCTAATTCTCTAACTTTTACAATCATGGGATCTAGATGTTTTGATGTGTAGTTAATGTTAATGAACAGTGTGATGTGTGAGAAGCTGTTAGTCACATCTCTTTGAATACTCAGACATTTTCACTCCAATGTAAATGGCTGTCACACAGATTTCTCAGGCCAGTCTTTTGGGGTTCTGTGTCAGCTGAAAAGTCTTTCAGTGGGCAGCGTGGTTTTCTTGCTTCAGTGAAATTGTCCATTATGAACTTTGTCCAGGTTTCAGCGGCTGAAACAATAGGAGATGTTATTTCACCCAACCAACAGATAACAGCAGACTCTTTTTGACACATCATGACATATGACTGTTCGATTTTCTGCAGTCTTGTGCCTTTGTTTGTGCACAAAATTGCCATGTTCAGGGGGCAGGATGCATTTCTGCCAAGCAGGTTTATCAGTGCAGTGTCACTCACAGTCAGCTGAACAGTCACCGTTCTGTCCTCACTGGGACAGGAATCGTGAGGGGGTGTAACTGAGTCTTTTCTGCAACCCCGCTTGTGGACACCTGCTGTCTGCACCATGGGACATGTGGATGTGGTCGTGGTTGTCAAAACCAGGCTGGTGGCCCCCATAGGTTTTTTGGGCCTCTGGGTGCATCTCTCTGTGTGGACACTGCCTCCACATGTGTCCTGGCTGGTCATATGTCCTGCATCTCACAGGTCCTCTGCTGGTTTGTACCTGTGGTTGAAGGTTGGCCACACCTCTGCTTCTTGGTTCTGCAGCGTTGTTGGGCTTGGTTGTGCTGTACAGAATCTGCAACATGATCCACATTTGATCAGCTGGCACTGTACAATGCCTACAGTGACATTCAGTCTGTCTTTGGCTGGAAGAGGAAAAGTCTTTTCATGAGGTTAATTCATTAACATAGGTTCAGGAGCAGGACCACGCCTCAACCACACCTGCCTCCAATCTCACTAATCACCGAGCAGCCTTAAATACTCGCTCACCTCATCAACTCAGTTTCTCGTTCTCTCGACGACCTACCGACGTTCCAGCCGTTGCTGCGTTCGCTGCTTCTCATCATCTTCCTCGCCCGCCGGTGGCCCTCGTTCCCTCATTGCTGATCGTCCATTGCAACCATTGTGGGCGGCTGCGCTCCTCGGACGACTAGTTTCCCAGCGCTCCATCCGCAGCCCGACGCTCCGCCTGTACTCCACGCATTTCGTGTCTTCACCTTTCGGTTCACGGATCCTCTCTCCTCCTCGCACGGTCGGGCCTCATGGCCGCCGGCTTCGCCGCTCTTCTCGCTCCTCGGACCCGCTGTCCTGCAGCCTCCACGCCGTTCGAGCGGCGCACCGCAGTCGGACCGGCTTCCCGGCCCGCGGCCGCCTTCTCTTGCCCAAACAGTTCCCGCCAGCGGTGCCAGGTCTTCGGCACTTCCTGCTCCTCCGGTCGGCTTCCTCCTGGCCGGTTTCGCGCAACGTCGCAGCCCCGCCTCTGCCGCCTGCAACACTCTGGGTCATCTCTCCCGCACCTGCTCCGCCCGTCCTGGAGCTCTCTCGGCTCGTTTCCTTCTCTTTTCCTCCCGTTCGTCTCTTGCCGTCCCGGCGCTGTCCGACCGCTTCCGCTTCTTCTCGGCCTCGTTTCCTTTCTTCTGGTACTGGTTACACCGCGGCTCCTTACTCTCGTCCACACGTATCAGCGCCACCACAGCCGGTCCTCACCTGTCCTCTAGTGATGTGTCGTTCACGAACGATTCGTTCAATATGAACTAATCTTTTATATGACTCGGAAGGAATGAGTCCCCTCAAAGAGCGATTCGTTCATTTTCATGCACTGCGCTCTCTCGCCACACGGCAGCAGCTGTAAGCTCGGCCAGCGGGACGCCAGGAAACAGAAATGATTAGTTCATGACTCAACCAACTGTGTCGGTCCACAGGTATCGTTCTTTTGTGACAGTCAGGCTGCTCAGGCCGTGTGGTGAGGAGGAGCAAGCACTTAAGTTCGTTCATAATCTTTCATACGGATCAGTACAGATCTTTCTTTCGTTCATTTGTCACGTGAGAGCTGCGCTGCGGTCACGGGGCTGTGGAGAGGAGACAAACAAGGAATGATGTCTGGTATCTTATGTTTATTCATCCGGCCCATAGCCGCTTCAGCTGTGGCTCTCATCAGTCCATCAGGTACTCCACCCGCTCCAACCGCCGCCAAGCTTCTCGCCACGTTCTCTCACACTGGGCCACGTGCTGCCCTTTACCATGGACACGGCCTCCGCCCGCCCCAACCGCTGCTCAGCTTCTCGCCATGTTCTCTCGCACTGGGCAACGTGCTGCCCTCTACCGCGGACATGGCCTCCGCCTCTGACACAGCCTCCGCCCGCCCCAACCGCTGCTCAGCTTCTCGCCACGATCTCTCACACTGGGCCTCGTGCGGCCCTCTACCACGGACACGGCCTCCGCCCGCTCCAACCGCTGCTCAGCTTCTCGCCACGTTCTCTCGCACTGGGCCTCGTGCGGCCCTCTACCACAGACACGGCCTCCGCCTCGGACACAGCCTCCGCCCGCTCCAACCGCTGCTCAGCTTCTCGCCATGTTCTCTCACACTGGGCCACGTGCTGCCCTTTACCATGGACACGGCCTCCGCCCGCCCCAACCGCTGCTCAGCTTCTTGCCACGATCTCTCGCACTGGGCAACGTGCTGCCCTCTACCGCGGACATGGCCTCCGCCTCGGACACAGCCTCCGCCCGCTCCAACCGCCGCTCAGCTTCTCGCCTTGTTCTCTCACACTGGGCCACATGCTGCCCTCTGCCACGGACACGGCCGGCACAGCCCTCAGATCACCACCTTCCCGATTCTATCTGGGTCCCATGTAGGGCTGAAAGATATATTCTTATCGTATCTATATTGAGATATGGACATTCAAGATATTAATATCGCTAAAGCAACTATATAAAAGATATAGATTTCCCCTGCGCTTGTCCTGCATATAAAGCTCTGGAAGTCACAAACAAAACTGCACTTTCCACCAAAGTACTTGGTTTTCAACAAACCCGTAGTCGTATCGTATCGATATTGAGATGTCTGGCATGAATATCGAGATATGAAATTTTGTCTATCGTTCAGCCCTAGTCCCATGCCGTCTCTCCGCCATCTTTAGTCCAGGACTGGTGGCTGCTCGCTCCATCGCTCTCCCCGGCCCTCTCTGACGGCCTTTTGGCCACGCTCGCCGCCTCAGCGGCGCCTCTGTCGGCTGGTCTCCTCTGGCCCTCCACCGGTTCTGCGATGGCTCTTGCTAGCCTATTGGGCCTTTGCTTGCTCCAACCAGGGCACGCCTCCACGCTGAAGTCTCTCACGGTCTGCCATGCACGACCCTTGGCACGGTCTCCCACCACGGTCTCCTGGACTCTGGATCTCACTGCCTCGATTCACAGTGCATCTGTTGAGCCAGCCTCTCCAGCTCTCAGCCGCTTCAACGGTCGCTCACCCCGGTCTATTCACGCCCCCATCACGGCAATCGCTCGCACTCTCCGCTGCACATCCCTCAGCCACACGCCCGACTGGGCTGCCAGGTACCAGCCCTGCCTTTCTCCCCGGCTCCACCGTTCTCCCCTGCCATCGCCTGGGGCACTCTCCCACAATTAGCCTCCGCCTGTCCCGTCTGGCACACGCCAACGTGTCGCTTCCGCCTCTGCTCAGTCTTTCACGGAACCTTTCTTTGCTCATTTCTTCCTTTCTTTCCTCCCTTCCGTCTCTGGTCGTCCCGGCACCGCCGACGGCCGCTCTCGCTTCTTCTCAGCTTCTGGTTCCTCATGTTTTCTTGGCTGCCGGCTCCGCCGCGCTCTCTTCCTTTCCTCCCTTCCGTCTCTGGCCGTCCCGGCACCGCCGACGGCCGCTCTCGCTTCTTCTCAGCTTCTGGTTCCTCATGTTTTCTTGGCTGCCGGCTCCGCCGCAGCCTCTTCCTTTCCTTCTTGCGTTCTGGTGCGGCCACAGCCGTGCCCCTCCTGCCCTCTTCGGGGGCCCCAGCCCTTTCTGCCTTTTCTGGCTTTTCTGCCCTCTCCTCCTTTCGTTCTGGCTTATTTCTTCCTTGTTCCCTCTCTGCCACTCTCCCTGCTTCTGCCCCTTTTTTTGTGCAAATTGCTTCTGGCTGTCCTGGGTCTCACAGCCGGCTACCGCCATGCCACCCATCCAGCCGCCCGTCTCTGCCCTGCATCCCGGTGGCTCCTGTCTCCTGGTTTTGGCGGGTCACTATGTTGACTTGGTGCTGTTATTGTACCCTTCTTTCGCTTTTGCTCAGCTGTCGGGGTCTCGCATGCCGCTCCCGGGACCGTCGCCTGACTTCGTGGCCCGGCATCTTACTTTTCTTTTTGGGGATCACCCTCAACTCCTTTCCTTTCAGACCTCCTTGCCTCTGGAAAAGGTCAAGGGCATCTCGAGTCTCCTCTCCAACTACGTGCTGGTGGATGAATGCACACAACAGCAGCCCTCATGGGTCATCTCGCTTATGCCATGCACATTGGCTCCGACTTCAAACTTCTCGATTCAGCTTCGGTGTTGTGCTCTTTACCTGCAGTCCCCCATCATTATAGCTGCCATTCTCTGGGGTCATAAATGGTCCTGTAGGTCAATCCTAATTCATTCTGACGATTCCACTGCAGTCAATGTCGCCTACAAGGCCAGTCCCGTTCCCTTACGATCATACAGCCCATTCGCATACTCGTCTTGATCTCAGCACAGCATCAGTTCCTCCTCAGAGCTGCCTACATTCCGAGCCTCTTAACAAGTATTTGCTCCGAATCAGACCAACACCAGACTCCAGTCCCTCCATTCACCAACCATCTTCAGTAAGATCACAATTCACTGTCTGTTGCCTCAAGTGAAGCCATCCTTGACAGTCTCGCTCCATGCATACTCTCAGCCTACCTCACCATCATCTGTCTATTATCATTCTGTCTATTAACTCGCTTCCCTCAGTTTGACATTACCACACTTTACAGTTACATCGCCTGTATTTTCTCTTTCCAAAGAATTCTCTGTTCCACTATCCACACTTACCTTTCCGGTATATTCTTCTGTCGGCTCTTGCTTGGCTCTTCGTGTCCATCTTTCACTCATTGTCATGTCACCAGGCTCTTAAACAGACTTCGAAAATGAGAGTCAGCTCCGACAACGATACACCTTCCTCTCACGTTGGACTTTCTCCACCTCTGCATTAACACGTTACGACCAGGAAACTGTTCTACCATTGATCAGACCTTGGAAGCAGTCATTTTGGCATCCGATGATCCTCTGAATTTTGCACCTACAACGTCCATTTTCAACTCTCCTTTTCACCCCTGCCTCTCAGACATCTGCTACTCACCTGACTGTCTCGTATTCACGCTTAAAAGAAAAACAGATCAACTCGGAATCTCTTCCCCATTTATCCGTTTGAATTGTATTCACACCTCAGCCCTTAAGAACCGGTTCCAGACTACTTCCAACTTGGACTGCAATCAACTGCCTCACCTCTGGATCCACTCTTCACTGAGAAAAGGAAATTGGCTACTAGATTCTGGTTCAGCAACCATTTCCGTCAAGTCCGTCTGTCCGGCTTAGAATCAGAACACTATTCCATCCATTCATTCCGCATCGGGCGCAGCCACCACCGCCTCCAGATTCGATGTATCAGACCAAAATTATTCAGTTGCTCAGACGCTGGTCTTAGCAAGCCTATCGTTCAAACGTTTGCAATAACCTTTCAGATATACGTCGAGCTCATTTACTTCTTGGCTCTGGCCAGTCATTTTGGGGGTTCCCTAAGCCGGACTCACTATCGAAAGACTACACCCCCACACTAGGTCTTCCTCCGGCTCATCATCATATCTCATTCTTCCTTTCAATCAATCAATCAATCAATCAATCCTTCATCATCATCATCATCGTCATCATCACTCTTTTGTTGTGGCGTGGTCCTTGCTAGTGAAATGAGGTTAATTCATTAACATAGGTTCAGGAGCAGGACCACGCCTCAACCACACCTGCCTCCAATCTCACTAATCACCGAGCAGCCTTAAATACTCGCTCACCTCATCAACTCAGTTTCTCGTTCTCTTGACGACCCTCCCTTCCCCTCCCTTTCCTCTCGTTGCATCTCCTCTACCTTCCCTTTTGCCTCGTCCGCCTGCTTCGTTCGGCCTTTCTCCATCTGCTGCCCCTCCCTGGCCTTTGCCCCCCCTCTTCTCTGCCTCCCTTCTCCTTCCTGCTGTCCTACTTCTTTCCCATCATCTGACAGTCTCCTCCATTCTTGTTCCTTGTCTGCTTCCTTCTCTTCTTTCGGGTTCCATCTGAGGGGGGGTTCCCTAAGCCGGACTCACTATCGAAAGACTACACCCCCACACTAGGTCTTCCTCCGGCTCATCATCATATCTCATTCTTCCTTTCAATCAATCAATCAATCAATCAATCCTTCATCATCATCATCGTCATCATCACTCTTTTGTTGTGGCGTGGTCCTTGCTAGTGAATTTGTGTCTGGGTCTTGGTCAGTGAGATGTGACCATCTGTGTTGCATTGCTGTGTGCTGTGTTGCTGTAAGCATCTGTGTTGCTCCACTAATAAGACTAAGATAGGACAGAGAGAAGTTTGTGTGTCATCTGTTATCTGTAGCCAAGCAAGATCTTCATTGCATGAGCGTGCACGTGAAAACATGTGGGTAAGTGGTGTACAGTAGATGTATGTGTGTTATCTGTAATGGAGCGTGTGTGTGGCCTATCACCACCTGTGACCTTGTGTCAGAGGCTGTGTCTTGGAAACCTGCTGCTTGTAAGGAAAATTCATTCTAGTGCTTGCTGCTTCTTCTTGATGTATAGCTTTCTGGTTTTCTGTATGTTCTCTGCCATGTTTCTGAAATAATTCCAAAATTTGTATGTCTCTTTCAATTTTTCTTTTCATTTTTGTTTTTTGGCTGCAGTAATTCCAGTTATGGGCGTGTTTTTAATGACTATTTTCATGTCAGCACAGATGCATTGATCAAAAGTACCATTTTTTGCCAATAGGTGGCGCTGTTTTTTGTTCTCATCCACCTAGTGAAGAATTTTGTAATTTCATATTTCAACAATGGAAATTTACTGGTTAGAATTTCTACTGCTGTGTCTTTCGGTCGATATTTTGTTCATTTTTGCTTTATCGGAGTCCGCCATTTTGTCGACCTCGAACACCGGAGAGGCACTCCGACACAGAAAATTGTTTTTCTGCTAGACAAAATATCTGTCCAGTGCTCGACATCAACAAAATACACACTCTGTCCCCCCTCTTCTTCCCCCGAGAATTTCTACAGGGAAGAAAGATAAGGGTGAAAAAATTCTTATAGTTGTAGCACTGTCCCGTGGAAAACTCACACAGACTTTTTCTTTACTTTTAAAATCTAAAAAAGAACTAACAATCTAAAAAAATCTAAACACAATTTTAAATTTTACTTTCAACTTTACTTATTCTTTTAAGCAACATTTATTTATTTATTTTTTTCCAGCACTTGCACACATTTCACTCAGAGTTTTTTTCTTACTTTGTTCATATAACATTGACTTTTCTTAACAATTGACCAACCCAAATGTTTCAGAAACTCCAGTTATTTTTTCTTTTATTCAAGATGGTTCTGTCAGGCACAGTCTCTTCCCTTTACCGAAACATTTTAAACATTTTCATATAATTTTTGAGATTCTTCATCTTACTTTAACTATTCTCTTTATTTTATTTCTCCATGTGAAATGTATCCTCCATCAGCTTTTTGATACCGAAATTAACGCTACTTATTAACTCCGTCATCAGACCGAAACTTTAAATTTACATGCGTCTACAAACACCATCTATACGCAAGCTTTTAACTCATGAGTATACGTGTAAATTCGTGTTCCTTCAAACATGCAAATTTAAATCAAAAGTTTTTTCCAACGTTTTATCAAAAACAAAAAAAATTTCCCTAATGCCCAAACATTTTTCCTCAATGTTTTTATGTAAAACAACTGACTTTTCCGGAGGCTGGATGCCCAATTCCTTCATTTCTGTTCAATTTGTAGCAATTTGTTACATATAAGTTCATGTGCGCCGATGTGTAATCTTACACCTATCCACAACACCATTCATACGTAAACTCACATGCATTACAAGAACAGTATTGCAACATATAAGTTTAGACAAACTTATAAGTTTAGACAAACTTATATGTATTTCATTTTGGCAACATGCAAGTTTCGATTAGATCAGAGTCATTTCAAACATGCAAACCACACACCTACACACGCGATCTCACACGCGAAACTTCAATTCAATCCAACATGTACTGAGACACCATCCAAACGCAAACCTATGTGTTTTTCATTTTCACAACACACACGTTCACATCTAGACCTGTGTCCCCTCAAACATGCAGTTGATAATTATTAGGGTCATCACACCCTGTCCTGATTTTCGGACACAGATCACATGGAGTTACACTTCTAAGCACTATGAAAATACCGTATTTTGTTTATTTTTGTATTGCTAAACCCCAGGTCTATACCTGTTTTCTTTTGGCTGTGAAGTGTTTTCTTTTTAGCTTGAATCTCTGCTCTTCATTGATAGGTAAATATATTATCTTTCTTACCGTTTCCGTCCGTATTAAAGATCCGTTACCGACCTCTGATCTCGTCTTCAAAACACTTGGGGAAAGTTTCGGACCTTCGCGTCGTAGTCCGTGTGTTTTCCTCGGTTCGTGGACAGAAGCAGAAAAAGACAACAATTAATTCTCTATATTTCCACGTCGGGGTCACCATTATCTGTCGTTGTTTAGCCCTTCTGGTAGCTAATCAGAAGTGCTGTTCATTTAAGAATAATAGAAGAGAACTAATGTTGACTTTTGTCATCGTACAGACCTTAAGTGTGGAAGTCAGCAGCGTGGTGTTTGCAGTCAGGCACCTCGTTGGTCAGCCTGCTAGCAATGGCTGAGCCAAGACGATGCAGCGGTGAAGAATCACAGACGCGTCGCTTAAGGTTACACGTTTATTACAATATAACTGGTAAAATACGGCAGAGGACTGTGTCGTCAGGTCCTGTACGTGTCTCAGCGGTCAAAACGGAGTCCCCAGGTCCAGCTGTCTGTAGTCCGCGCTCGCTCTTGCTCACGTTCCGAAGGACCCCGTCTTCCTGTTTACTGTGATGCTTCATAGGACCCTGTCAGACCCCTCCCCACCTGTCATCCAGTCTGATGTGAGTCGTCTGTGAGTGACACGTCAGCTTGGGATCTAGGTTCATAATTTGTCATGTCGCCCTAATTTATCAGTCGTCCTTGTCCTTGTCATAATCTTAACAGTATATATCTATAGAGTCAGACTGTCTGCCACCACAGTATCAGCTGACCTCATTATCTGAGCTCATACTGTTGCTGAACCTGGACCTGAGCAACTGCAGCAACTCCAGATCATCACACTGCCCCCACAGGCTCATACAATAGGCACTAGGCATGATGCTGCATCACTTTATCTGCCTTTCCGGCCACATTTCTTCCTGGAAGACGATGGTCCACTATCCTTCCAGTTTTTCAGAATGCGTTGGACTGTTCTGAACCCAGTTTTAGTAGTTTCTGCATCTCCTTAGATGTTTTCACCTCTTGATGCCAATGATCTGACCCTTCTCAGACAGACTAACATCTTTTCCAAGACCACGGATGTGTCTTTCCACATGGTTGTTTAGGAAATGAGAAGCAACTCATTGCACCAGTTGGGGTTAAATAACTTGTTGCCAGCTGAAAGATAATCGCCCATGCAGTAATTATCCAATAGGAGGCTCGTACCTATTTGCTTAGTTACATCCAGGTGGCCACTTTTTTTTTTGGGCCAGGCAGTGTATTATTTAACAGGGTTTTTAATAAGTTTTTCTTTTTGGGGGGGTCAGTATTTGCATATCAGGGACCCTCTTAGATCCATCAAGATTCCCAGGATATCCTGGTCATGACACCAGCCCGGTTAGCTGATAAACTGAATATTCATGTACATTTACCTCTGAAGAAACTCCACTGTGGCCCCGAGTTCCACTGGGTAGCGCATATTTAAGACGTAGAAACACATGAACATTCCAACCAGTGCGTCAGTGAAGCTCTTCAAGTTATCCATAATCACCTCCTGGTCCGCTGCCACCATGTAAGTTGTTGCAGACAATGGGCCTCATGCAAGAAGCATTTGTATGAACAAATTCTTTCTTAAATGGTTCGTACGAGTGATTTAGGAGAAAATGCTGCATTCACCAATTTTCTCATATTTCTAATCTTCTGTCAGGCTCAAACAAATTTTACGAGTGCTCCAGACTAGATGTAGGAGTATCGTGCAATCAGTCTGCTGTTAGCCAAACCGGGTTTTTTAATAAAGGACTGTGTAAAAGGAGTGATGACATAGCAGTTAAAACTAGTTCTTGTTGTTGGCATTACTGTATATGTAAATACTCCAAAGAAAAAAACAGCATTTTTTACAGTGGAGTATTGTTTTGAAACGCCAGACCTCACTTCCTCAGTAATACAGTTGGGTCCGGTGATGATATGGAGCTTTACCCGGAGACCACGCTGACTTCATTCTGATTGGCTACACCTTATTTGGCTGTGACCTTATTTAGAGAATCTAGGTCAAGCTGCGGTCGGACTTTGCTAAAGGCTAACTGCTAGCAACATGGGCACTTTAGACAGTGAGCTACGTTTAACAGACAAGACAGCATTTAGAAAATAAATAAACTTACAGGTAATGACAAGGTTGTGGCCCCCTCCCTCAGTGTTGCTGCAGAAGTTTGCTTTTAAATCCATTTGTTTGAAAACCCAGACCTGACTGCACAGAAGTTACTACTAGCTCCATACACGAAGCTGAATCAGACAGGGAGGGGAGGGGAGGGGGGGAGCGGACGGTGCATAGACCGTTAGGAGACGGGGGGGGGGGGGGGGCTGTGTACTTGATAGTGTGCTCTTATTGGAGAAAATTGATTACGTAGAATGATAGAACTACGTAGAATGATGGAACTATTGTAAGAAAAATGGGTGTTTAAAATACCTTCTAAACATTAAACCTCCTGTAACCTTCTTTACCCATTTTCCAGCGGGACCTTTTGCATCAGGAATGAAAACCAAAAAATGTGGAATAAAAGTTAACAATTTATTACAGAATCAGAAGCAATACTTTACAGAGCTCTGGGTTCAGAATTCTTGCCCTGTCACCAACAGAGTGCTGGGGCCAGTTTGGAAAATCTGACGCCTTCTAACAGTCCCTGAACCCTTTTTATATCATGCCGGTTGAGTCTTGGAGAGTCAGCGGCTCCTCCCCCGTTCAGGACATCTGAGCAAACATCATGGCATCTTCTGGCTCCTTGGTCCCTGAGAGCTTAAAAGAGTGGAAAAATACAGAAAAAGAAGGGGGAGGACAACAGACAACAAAACCCCTAATACTTTGCGCTTGTCTCCTGTGTCCGGTTTCGCATGGTAAGCTAAGTAAAACAGGCCTTTCCCCCCTGCAAGATGTTCTCAGGGTCTACCGGTCATAAACTGCCTAAATGATTTGCTACACTAGGTAATAAATGCTAAATAGCCCCACTAAACCACCTCTGGTGTGTTTTTGCACTGTCACGGAAAAACACAATAAAGAGGTGCCCTGACTTTATCCTAAGAGCGAACTCTACTTAACCTTTCAGGTCCAATCAAAATCTTCATCCCACTTTCTATATCACACATTAACCAATTCTCCAAAAGCATGCATAATCCTACACTATGTAGAATGATGGAACTACGTAGAATGATAGAACTACGTAGAATGATGGAACTACGTAGAATGATAGAATTACGTAGAATGATGGAATTACGTAGAATGATAGAACTACGTAGAATGATGGAACTACGTAGAATGATGGAATTACGTAGAATGATGGAACTACATAGAATGATGGAACTACGTAGAATGATGGAACTACGTAGAATGATAGAGCTACGTAGAATGATGGAACTACGTAGAATGATGGAACTACGTAGAATGATAGAATTACGTAGAATGATGGAACTACATAGAATGATGGAACTCATTAGAATGATAGAACTACGTAGAATGATGGAACTACGTAGAATGATGGAACTACGTAGAATGAAGGAATTACGTAGAATGATGGAACTACGTAGAATGATGGAACTACGTAGAATGATAGAACTACGTAGAATGATAGAACTACGTAGAATGATGGAACTACGTAGAATGATGGAACTACGTAGAATGATGGAACTACGAACTACGTAGAATGATAGAACTACGTAGAATGATAGAACTACGTAGAATGATGGAACTACGTAGAATGATGGAACTACGTAGAATGATGGAACTACGTAGAATGATGGAACTACGTAGAATGATAGAACTACGTAGAATGATAGAGCTACGTAGAATGATAGAACTACGTAGAATGATGGAACTACGTAGAATGATGGAACTACGTAGAATGATAGAATTACGTAGAATGATAGAACCACGTAGAATGATGGAACTACGTAGAATGATGGAACTACGTAGAATGATAGAACTACGTAGAATGATGGAACTACGTAGAATGATAGAACTACGTAGAATGATGGAACTACGTAGAATGATGGAACTCATTAGAATGATAGAACTACGTAGAATGATGGAACTACGTAGAATGATGGAACTACGTAGAATAATAAGCTGCTGTATGATTCAACTGTTTCTGAGCAGAGAGAAAACGCTGACAGACCATAAATAGGAACTTTGATTCTCACTCTGACATTCACATGGCCTCATCAGTGCCCAACAGATCATATTATACACCCAAAACCCCAGAAAAGTGAAATTTGATGTCATGGCACTTTTAAAGGGACTAGAGGCAGGAATTTTAAAAATAACCAAACATGCATGTCCATTTTTTTCAGTACTAATGGGTGATGAAGCGCTAAATACCAAAAATAACGTTTCCACCACGTTTTTCTCCGTTTCCTTGAACAGGCTGTGTGCTGCATAAAGCTGCGATTCGGTGTCTGAATTTCCCGCGCTGCCCTGCAGACGTGACGTCATTAACGCTACATCCGCATTTCTGGTCCAGGAACAAGACGGTCGCGGTAAATTCAAAACACTGTAAGCGATAGTTATGGATTCTTCTGCCGTCAGCAAACGATCCAGATCAACTGAAAGACACTAAAACGTGGAACTACGAAGAAAAAGTGTAGTAAACAACATTATAGCTTCAGTTTGTGCTCCGTGACGGCTTGGCTCGTGGCTGCAGTTACCTGAAGTGCTGGTCGCGGCAGTCGAAGTTTCATTTCTTAAACTTGCCTCTAGTCCCTTTAATGTTTAATTTTTTGCTTCATCAAACTCCACCATGCTGCAGTTGAAATAAGGCACACGTCCCATAAGAAAATATAATCAATAGATGGATTTATTGTAAAACATAAATGTAATGATAGTCATGCTCTAATGATGAGCTGTGATATAAGAATATAGACAGATCGTCTGTTTAAAGTAGAGGTTGACCGATAGTGGACCAAAATACCACTTGTTAAAGAAGGTGCATAGTGAAGGGATTTGAATGGATTTTCTCATCCTCCCATATTCAGTGTATGTTTAGCTGCTGGCTGGTTTGTCTCAGCCAGCAGCTAAAGTCTGCAAGAAATTGCCAGATTTTAAGATTCATCGCAAAATAAGATGAACAGACAAGCTATTAGTTTATCAAACACTGCTGTCATGTAAAATGTGGCGCAGAAAATGGCTATTGATGCTGAAATACGATGCACGTTCGTGCATGTTGAACAAGTGGTACTTACTGCCTCTGCCAAGGAAGTTATGTTTGTTGACTTTCAACTCGTGCACTTACATTAACGCACATCGTTATCTCCATCTGAGTAGGGCTGAACGATTTATGTAAAAACATCTAATTGTTTTTTTTTTTTCAACAAAGTTACAATTGACCTATGGCTAAACCACGCCCCCAAACGCGATGAGCCAATCACAGTGCGCACAGCTATCCCATACACTCGGACATTCTCTGCTTAAACGTCCATTGAAATGCATTGAAGTTGGTCCGCTTTTGTTCGTTTTTATGTGTTCTTTTTAGTTTAAAATGGTCAAACGTGTGCATGGGGTACATGCAACTCCGATACTAGGTATCCTGAGAGGCTGGGTGACAGGGTGTATTTTTTTTTTGCCTTTTACCAAGTCACATCAAGCCAAAGTTATGCGGCAGACCACAACATCAACTGAACGTGGATAAAATGAACAAGGATGTCTACATCTGTTCTAAGGTAAGGCAACATCGTATTCGAGGCAACATGTTGTCACTTTGCTTGAAAGAAATATGAAATTACCTTCCCTAACGTTAGTTTAAGTTGGCTAACGCTAGCTAAACATGCTAGTTTTGGTACGTGGTAACGGTACATAAGACGCTGTCGTGTAGTACAGGTGTCGTGTAGTAACGTCGGTAACGACACGCCTCTGGCTTCCAAGCTGCAGCCAGATTGCTCCGCTTCCGTGGCTGTTTGATCAGTTTTTGTCAGATGATCACTTTTTGGCACAACAGCAGCAGCCGTGCAGTAGTTTGAGCAAGAAACTGAGGGAGCGACACGAGTCACATTCAGAGATTCACAGGCTGATTTCTACTCCCAGTTTAAGACTTCTGAACACTTTCTTTTTGTTTGTTTGTATTGTTTTTATGTTTTTTAATTTATCTCGTCATGGTCTCTCTGTCTGATCACGCGTCTGTTGTCCGTGTTGACAGCTGTCATCTCCCGAGATGTCACATAGCGCCTGTCACCGAATGTTGTTTGTCCGAGTGAGTGGAGGGGGCGTGGCTTAGCCATAGGTCAATTGCGATTTAAAGTGCATTTTGTGGAACAGGAAGACCTGTGGTTTGCGCCAGGTATTTTCACAAATGTAAGTTATAAATTACTCCCAGTAATATGACGATGTAATGACAGTGGAGATGTTGCAGCGGCTCACAACACAACCAAAAACCCTTCGTGTAAAGAGCTGAGCCAGTAGTATTGTGGAGAGATTCCTATTTTATGTAGTTTACATGAAAATGTGCTCGATCTTTTAATACAGAAACAACACTGTGGGCGGGTCAAAGCAACGGAAGCAGTCAATCAGTCTATTTGATAAAGTTACCTGTGCCTGCACAAGTAACTGCTAACGTTAGCATAGCTGCTAGGATTTGTTTCTGTAGAGGTTTCCCTGAACCCCCCCCCCCTTCAGAGAGCAGGGCAGGAAGAAGCAGCTTATGACACTGTGGAAACAACTGCAGCCGTCAGCCACTATTGGAGCCAAGTTCCTCCAGTTCCCATAGTTTGTAAAATGTCTTATCGTGGATTAATCAGCCAAAACTGTTTATCAGTCGACCTCTAGTTTAAAGGACTTTGATTTACTGCTGTGACAAGCTTGCAGAAGACTCATCACACTTATTCTGGGATGTTTGTGCCTTTTACAATAGTTCTGCAGTGATAAGTGATATTATTTTAATGTGTCAGTATTTTGATCGATCAACTAAGGGATTTTTTTTTCCAATTTTCACTGTACTGCTTTCAGATGGATTATAAATTCTTTTTTTTTCTTTCTAATACTATAGTTCTCTTTTTTTCATGCTGATTGACTTCTCTTGCGGAAACCCTGAGTTAACTAATCAGTTTGATAACCTGTTTGATGATACCGCTTATCGAGACTGCTGTTGTCGGGGTCAGTGAAACCAAATAACCAAAAGAGATCCTGGGTATGTCGAACTTGCTTTAAGATAGAACAGTGATTCCCTACCCTGGTCCTCAAGGCACACTATCCTGAAAACTTTCCATTTTACCCTGCTAAGACACACCTGATTCAAATTAAATGGATCTCTGACGAGCTCAGCACCAGTCTGCTAATGATCCATTAATGTGAGTCAGCTTTATTTCAACAGGATTTCAGGATAGTGTGCCTTGAGGACCAGGGTTGGGAATCACTGAGATAGAACACAGTCCTGATATAGACAGCTTATCTTTGGCCATGCCATTAAAAAATAGGGTTATAGTGCGGAAGTGACCACTCTGTTGCCCTCTTGTGACAAGATTTAAAAGCATGCACACATCTCATATGGGTACTGCTTAGGACTGGGCGATAAGACCATAACAATATATATTGACTGATGGCTGTGTCTGTCATATAAAAAAAAAATGGGGCTCGATAGATAATTGGATAGAAAAAAACAGTCTCTCTTCATTTTTCCTTACAGCCTATCATGAAGCCTAATAATACAGTCGTTATTTCCTCCAACCAATCACAAATGCAGACCTAAGCGTGCTCCTTCTTCAAGCTCTCTCAAATCACAAACCACACCTTGTCCCAGTGCTGATTAATATGGTAAAAATTGGACTGGTGTGTGCTGTGATGTAAGAAATGCTTCTGGTAGTATTCAGATCTATTTGCATTACATCTTGATCGCATATGGACTGTTTGTTGCTTGAGTTTGAGAATTTGACCACCCTCAGTCACACCAGGAGCCCTGTTTGTTTTCCATTATGCAGATTAAGCACGCATTTTAACATTTTTAGATGTTAATGACAGCTTACATGTAAATTAAAAATACACCTATGTGTAGCAGTTGTGTTGTTTTATTATGAAAAGTTGTCTTTTTTTCTCAAATACACCTCTTTCTTCACTTGAATTCAAGCTGATTGCTAGAGAGGTGGCAGATGGCTGAACCAAGGGCTGTAGAAGTAAATGTGTGTTTTTTGTTTTGAATATAATACATAGGCTATTACAGAAAAAAAATAAAGATATCACAGTATCATTTTTTTTTCTATATTGTGCAACCCATACCTGTTTCCCCCTACCATCCTTTATGTATCTTTTTATTTGAGATTCATTAGATTGTTGTGCATTTGTAGTTAATATTGTGTTGCTTCCTAACAGTTTTTGTACTTTTTACCACTTCTTTATCTCCAGGTGCATCTTTAAGATCAATCCTGACAAGGGCTCCAAAGTAGAGCGCCAGGAAAAGAAGAAGAGCGTTGCAGTGAACCCCAAAGTCCTGAGCCTTATCAACCGCATTGCAGAGTTTGAATGGAGAACTTAATGGGTAAGTTGCTTATGGTCATTTTGCATGTATTTACCCTTGGGGCATCTTTGGGGACCAAATTTGTACCTTCTGGTTTGTCAGTTTTTTAAAATATCAATATCTCATTCAATTTAAAGCCTAATTGTAGGAAAGTTGGCCAGGTTTTTTATTATCATGTTTATAATTCCATGATCACTTTTATTTTTATTGCAAGATACATAGAAGAGGAGAATATAAAATGTAGCGACACTCTTTCTGTTTAGGACCGATTTGGGCCCATTGACTCCCATTATAACCACATGTTTTGGATACACTGAGTCATTGAAACTCTTCTCAAATGAACTTTGACAAGAGGGTATTGGGCTTGGGGAGGGTGTCCTCGTAAAATCCTCCTCCATGTTTGAAGATGAATCACTCCGAGCTGAGAAGATGCCTAAAAAGCATAAAGACACACATAATAATGAATAGTACACCAACAATGGCACTGGTGGCAATATACTCATATTAAAGATTGAGCCTCATTTACTTTTAACATGTGCAATAAGCTTCCTTGCTTGAATGGGTTTGAGCACGCCTGCGGGGTCATTTATCTGGACAAGCTTCATCATCAACAGTTTCCACCTCAACATCTTGGAGGACATCAATAATGGGTGCTACACATTGGTAGTGCTTCTCTAACTAGAGTGGCTATGTCATCCATGTCTAAAAGGGGGGAATATAGATGATTAAAATGAAAACATATTTACAGATCCAAAACACTATGCTTCAGTGATATAACTTTCATTGAAAGCAGACTGTATGAAGCCAGTGGATAAGAATCAAGACACTGATCAGCACTGATGCAAAGCATATCCCTTGCTGATTCCCCAACTTTATGAAGCCCATATTCTGGCATGCAAGATGATGTGTGCTGTGTCACAAGAAAATATACATCTTTGTTTTCTGTCATCAGTATGAGCTCAAGTTGACCAAATTCCACAGATTCAGACTTCTTAAGGCATAGAAATGAGCCCTTTCTATAGAGAGTTCCCTGAAAGTGCACTTCTGTGGATATAAATTCAGGTGTGACCAAGCTCTCTTCAACAGCATGGCATACCTTACTGCTGTACAACTCAGCATAGTAAGGGGAAGAAACTTTTACTTGAATTTCAGGAGGAAAGAAGGAGCTGGAGGTCATGTAGGACTGCAGTAACTGGTGGTTGTTTGCAAGAGATTTACAAACATGTTTAAAGTTTTGTGTCCTCCTCACACATCATTTATATATAAATGCTTGCTCTCAAACCTCATCGTCCACAAGCGAATGAGTGGTCCAAGCTCATGATCAGTAGGGATGGGTACCTTTCACATTTGAATCGATACCAACTTTCGGTACCTGCAAATATGTACCGGTACCAAATGGTACCAGTTTTCGGTACTTTTATGTGTGTTTATATGGAAATAACAGATTTATTTCTCATTCTCAACATAGAATTTTTTAATAATATATTAAAGCAAAATCCAGCTGTTTCTCTATGATGTCAGAGCATCTGGTAACAGAGGGAAACTTAAAGGAATAGTTCACCCTCAGAATGATTTAACTTTATTTTTCACTTACCTTGATGGTGAGCAAGACTCTGGAGCACTTTTTTAATATGTCAAATGCAGCCGGCGATCAGGAAGGCTTCTCATTCCCACCCCAATGGAGTTCGCCAGGGTCCGAGCCAAAAAGGTCCATAAAAGTCCACAAAAAATTGTCAATATTCCTCCATACTGCTCGTCCCATGGTGTCCTGAGTGGGTAGCATCCAGAATTTATTGAAACTACACCATTTACTATATTTTTAGAGTCTAAAAAGGAGCATTGTTTACGTCCATGAAGCGCGCACATGCACGGCCACGAAACTACGGAAGCCTCGGCGTTCAGAGCCTACTCTGCCGATAATGCAAGGGTAGAAGAAGAAATTCACTGTTTACATTGTGGTAAGAGCGCAAGAGCTCTAAACAAACCGGGACAAACACAGGAGGGTTGGATATTGATCTAAAAGAAAGAAAGATAGAAAAAGAGAACGCGCGATCTCGTCTGCCATGGCTTCCGTTGTTTCGTGAACGCGCATCGGCATGCTTGCTGGGCATGCGATGTTGTCTTGTTTAGACTCTAAAAATATACTAAATGGCGTAGTTTCAAGTAAATTCTGGACGCTACCCACTCAGGACACTTGGATTACATTGGACGAGGAGTATGGAGGAATATTGACAAGTTTTTGTGGACTTTTATGGACCTTTTTGGCTCAGACCCTGGCGAACTCCATTGGGGGGGAACGAGAAGTTGTCCTGATCGCCGGCTGCATTTGACATATGAAAAAAGTGGTCCATAGTCTTGCTCACCATCAGGGTAAGTGGAAAATAAAGTTAAATCATTCTGAGGGTGAACTATTCCTTTAATGGCAAGGCAAGTTTTTTATACAGCACATTTCATGTAGCCTACAGGAAAATTCAAAGTGCTTTAGATAAACCATAAGCATTGCAGCGGGGTGTAAAAGGGAAAATGATTAAGAACAAAAAAGTAGAAGTACGATTTTAAAAGTATAAACATTAAAAATATTTAAGCTTAAAAAGAGAGCATAGAGCCGTGCAGATTTGAACTTTAGAGTAAAATCTAAGTGAATGCAGCTGAGAACAAGTGTTTCAGCTGATCTGAGACTTTCTAGGAGTTTGTTCCAGACGAAATAATAATAATGACAGAATAATTTAATGAGAAAAAAAGACGGAATATTCTCCGACACTAAACTGATTTTGTGACGGCGTTTTGCGCAGGTCTGGAGGCTTTTTCTCTCCTTTTTTTTTTTTTTTTTTTTTTTTTTTTTTTTTTTTTTTTTTCTTCTCTTTTTTTTCCTTTTTTTTTCTTTCCCCTGTAATCCTGCTGCAGGGATCAGGTTACTAACTTGATGCAGACAGTTTCTGCCGTGCTGGTTAAACCAGACAAGCTGTTTCAGAGACGCAGACTCTTATTTATCAGATGGCAGTATGGTGGCTGGTGCACTCGCGTGCGGAAACTCCGCTGTGATGAATTTAATAAAGATGTGGGATGCGACAGAGGGAGGGAGGGAGAGACGTGACATGCGCGTCGCCCCAGAACTGGTTTACTGTCTTGGTTGATGCTAAACTCAGTAAATATTAACATCGTATTAAGTTCTTGAACGGCAGTTTGTGAACCCTGCTGGTTATTATCTGCCCCCGATTACATCTGTTCAGCCGCCGAGGCGCTGACTGACTTCTCCCTCTTTTTTTCTGCGGGCTGCGGATAACGCGTCGGGAACGGAGCTTTGAAAACAATGTTGTGTTTAATCAGCTGCTTCCTCAGATCAGACGTGTTCCCGCCGCTCGCATTAGAGAAGTGAAGCAGGAAAGCTTCTGACTGAACATGCGGCCGCTGCTGCTGATGTCATGCTGCAATGCAACGTTCACGTGCGGCACAGAAATAACAAACTCTTCCACTACCTCACATTAAAAAGGATGCATTTAGGTACCGAAACATGGTACCGTTTGATTTTACGTGAATCGGTACCCGGTAGTACCGACGGAGTTCGGTGGGTACCAATAAAAGTACCGATTTCGGTACCCATCCCTAATGATCAGTGATGGGTAGTGGAGGAGGTAGTGATGCTTTGGTTTAAGTTTTTCTGAGGGAAAGAGGTGCTTCTTTGTTTCAAGATATTCATGTATGTGGACCTCAAGGAAATTGACTTGGCCAGCAGATATATTGGGCGCACAGACTAACTCAACCACTTCTCTTAGCATTATAACCAGCTGCCAGACCTGGTCCTGGGTGTCTTTGATTTTGTCCCCAATAATGATGGGAAGAAGTCACACCAAACACCAATTCTCAGCTGCAGGCCCACCAATCTTAATGCCACGTTCACTGACTTCCGAAGGAACAAAGCTAGCATCAGAACCCAGGTTCTTAAACTGTTTAATTTGCCGGTTGAGCTGCTGGTAAGTCATCCATTTCTTTACTGTCACAAGATACTGAATGTAAATGGGTAGGTCGTAAGCAACTACCCATATTGTCACCAACAATTCACAAGACTGTTGCTCATACAGTATGACCTGAAGAAGTGAGAAGCCCATTATCCTTTTGAAAACACCCTTTCATGTCCAAAATATTTGAAATCTCGCTCTGTGCACAAAAGTAGGAGCTGCAGCTGATAAACGCTTGACCAATAGAATGGCTTAAAGCCTGTAAGTGTAAAGTACACTTCTACTATTTTGTGCTTTTTCTTTGCTGAGCCAAGAGGGTTGACTACCTCAAAAGGCATCCTGGTATCTTTAAATTAATACCTGGTTGCATACACAGAGCAATTGTCTTGAACACTGATCCATCACACACATCAGTCAACACCCCAGGAGGAGGGACATTTTTACACTTTGCACATTCTTGCCATACAACAGGATCTTTTAGCGTGGGTTTCAGTGTTTCTTTGAGAGGGATGTACTGTACATACCTGTCAGTTCTGATGTTATTTGTCCCAAGTATCATCTGGAATATCCACAGATTCAGGGACATTTTCAGCTGTGTCACTCCATCACGTCAGATGCTGCACCCACAGACTCTACGGAACATGCAGCAGATACTTGACCTGCTGTTGCATGTTTGTGGATCCTGGGTATATGTGAAGTAAATGAAGACTTTATGTAACCCGCCTTGTCTGTCTGCATTGTGTTCTGGGTTGTCCTCAAGTAGACACAGGGACATGGGCTGGTCTCAATGCAGTTTATTCTCTGCGGTCACAAACAATTTGGCAGTGAGTGTTGTGTGGCATCTCGTTAGCATCTAAAAAAAACATCACATCAATGCATTGTTAATGGCCCGCCGGACGGCTACCTTAACAAGTGCTGCAGCAACTACCAGACGGCAATAATATTGAAAAACAAGCGGCTCATAGCTCGTTGAAACTTCTGCGAGACTCACTCAACATCATTAGTATTCTTATACGGCGGTAAGTCAACAAATAAATGATAACAGCAACTTATATGTTCATTTTATTACCGGAGAGACCGGATGTGAACTCAGCTCAGTCAAATCCAGCATTGCTCTGACTGAGATCATCCTTGCGCTGCACACGTCTCTGTCCGCTGACGTCACACACACACACACTGCTCTAACTCGACACGCAGGCAGGACGAACGGAAAAAAGAAACTCCCAGTAGTACAAAAGGGAATATTCTTGGTGGAATTCATAAGTGTACGGCTGAACCTGCTACACTTACTTTAAATATTTTGCCACATTTAGCAAATGGACAGTTTACCAAATCACTTTTGGAAAGGTGTGGCCTGAGGTGTGCAAGAAGGTCTTTAAGATCTGTGCACTGTTTCTGACAACTTGTGTTCTCACATGTATATGGTCCCTGCATAATTTCCAATCCTGACACAGATGGATTCTTATGGTGTCTACAACAATGCATTTTAAAAGCACTGTATTTAAAAAAAACACGTTTGCAGTAAGCAACATAACATGGGAACTGGCCATTTGCTTCATGTCTATGTACAGTAGTATTTGGTGGTCTGCATAACCTTTAACTTTATTTCAAGGAAAGGCTACAGAAGCAGCATGAAAGGACATTAGACATTGCACATTACATCAGTAACTGTACATGCGTTGAATGTAATAAGCGAGCAGACACCACGAGTAGCCGCGCTGGTTTTACCTAGCTTGGATGGATGCTAACCTTAGATGCCGCCTCCAACGCTGCTGTCAATTGGAGCGATACGTCATCTCGGCCGCCATCTTAGGCAGGGGGAAGCCGTGTCTCCTCATTGCATTAGTCAATGAGAAAAAAATTCTGGAATGCGCTGCTAGGTAGCTGCAGTTTGTAATAGCTCTCCCTAAACTTTTGTTTTTTTTCAAATATAGTTGTCTTTTTTATTGACATTATTTGTCAGATTAGGTTTTTCTTGGAGGATTTTTATGCTGGTTTGAAGGCTGTGCAATTCAGGAGATTTTTCCTCATATATTTGGCTTTTTTCACTACTTGTTATGATGTGTATCCATAGCAACGGAAACATTGTTTACCACCGGGATCAACTGTTAAAACTCTCCCAAATCAAGATTTTCAGCGAAATAACACGTCAAATCCCAGTGGAGTTAAGGAGAAAGGCAAGGCAAGGCAAGTTTATTTGTATAGCACATTTCATGTACAGAACAATTCAAAGTGCTTTACATAAAACATTATAAGCAAAAGGGAGATAAAAAAAAAAACACAAAAAAAAAACAATTAGAAGCATGATTCAGAATTAAAAGCATTTAAGATTAAAAAGAGAGAATACAGAGACGTGCGGATTTTAACTTTTGAATAAAATCTACGTAAATGCAGCTGAGAACAGGTGGGTCTTCAGCCTGGATTTAAATAAACTGTTTCAGCTGATCTGAGACTTTCTGGGAGTTTGTTCCAGACATGTGGAGCATAGAAGCTGAATGCAGCTTCTCCATGTCTGGTTCTGACTCTGGGAACTGATAAAAGACCGGATCCAGATGACCTGAGGGGTCTGGTAGGTTCATAGTGGGTCAAGAGGTCACTGATGTATTTTGGGCCTAAACCATTCAGAGCTTTATAGACCAGCAGCAGTACTTTAAAGTCTATTCTCTGATGGACCGGCAGCCAGTGTAAAGACCTCAGAATTGGACTGATGTGGTCCACTTTTCTGGTCTTTGTGAGAACTCGGGCAGCAGAGTTCTGAATGAGCTGCAGCTGTTTAACTGATTTTTTAGGTAGACCAGTAAAGGCGCTGTTACAGTAGTCAAGCCGACTGAAGATGAATGCATGGACTAGTTTTTCCAGATTTTCCTGAGACATCAGATCTTTTATCCTTGAGATGTTCGTCAGGTGATAGTCGGCTGATTTAGTGATCGCTTTGATGTGTTTTTCAAAGTTTAGGTCTGAGTCCATCACTACACCCAGATTTCTGGCCTGATTGGTGGTTTTTAGGTCTGAGTCCATCACTACACCCAGATTTCTGGCCTGATTGGTGGTTTTTAGGTGTATGGACTGAAGTTCTGTGACAACCTGCTGTCGTTTCTCTTTGGCTCCAAAAACAATCACCTCAGTTTTGTTTTTGTTCAGCTGAAGAAAGTTGAGGCACATCCAGTCATTAATCTCATCAATACATTTACCAAGAGCCTGTACAGGCCCCCGGTCTCCTGGTGATACTGTAATAAATAGCTGTGTCTGTCATAATACTGCGTAGCTATGGTAACTAATATTGTTGTTCTTTATAACCTGGGCCAGTGGGAGCATGTAGATGTTAAACAGAAGAGGCCCCAGGATAGAGCCCTGGGGAACTCCACAGGTCATTTTTGTCTGCTCAGATGTAAAATTGCCTAGTGACAAACTTCCTGTTCTCCAAGTATGTTTTGAACCAGTTTAGTACAGAACTAGAGAGACCCACCCACTTCTCCAGTCGTTGGAGTAATATAATGTGGTCAACTGTATCAAATGCAGCACTGAGATCCAGTAAAACCAACACTGACATTTTTCCAGTGTCAGTATTCAGACATATGTCATTCATGACTTTGGTCAGAGCAGTCTCAGTGCTGTGGTGCTGTCTAAAACCTGACTGGAAGACATCATAATGGTTGTTTTCTCTTAAAAAGTCATTTAGCTGGTGAAAGGCTGCTTTTTCAATGATCTTACTTAAAAATGGAAGATTGGAGATTTGCCTGTAGCTACTCATCTGTGTCTAGTCTAGATTCTCCTTTTTTAGCAGAGGTTTGATCACAGCTGTTTTCAGTGACTCTGGGAAAACACATGACGTTAGAGAGGAGTTCACAATCTGAAGCAGATCTGACTCCAAGGTCTTTGAGACCTTTTTTAAAAAACCAGTGGGCAGGATGTCCAAACAGCAAGAGGAGGAGTTCAGTTGATGCAAGATGTCCTCCAGTTCTTTGCTAGTAATGGGATAAAACTGTGTCATGGTGTTTAGACTTGGTGGACACGATACATGACCTGAACCTACTGTTGTTGAACCAACTGCTTGTCTAATAATTTGGATTTTGTCTGTGAAAAATTTGGCAAAGTCATTGCAGGCTTTGGTGGAATAAAATTCAGGTGCTACTGACACAGGAGGGTTTGTTAGCCTGTCGACTGTAGCAAATAAGGCCCGAGCATTATGACCGTTTTTAGTGATGATGTCAGAAAATACGAATTCCTTGCATTCCTCAGCTGTAAATTATAAAAGTGAATTATAAAAGTTTCTCTTTATAGATGTCATAATGAACCTGTAGTTTTGTTTTTCTCCATCTGCGCTCAGCTTTCCGACACTCTCTCTTTCCAGTTTTCACCAGTGTGGAATTTCTCCATGGAGACTTTTTCCTTCCAGAGATAACCTTCACCTTAATAGGAGCAATAGAATCCATGACACTCAGCATGTTAGCATTAAAGTTAGTGACCAGCTCATTGACTGAAGCCCCTGACAGGGCAGGTGTTAGAGAGAAGACCTGGTTAAAAATCTCACTGGTATTTTCAGTTATACACCGTTTTGTTATCACCTCCTTTGAGACATTTGTGTGCACTAAGATGGTACTCTCAAAGAAAACACAGCAGTGATCCGACAGCCCCACATCACACACCGTGACCTTAGAAATGTCCAGACCCTTCCAGATCAGTAGATCTAAGGTGTGTCCTCTATTGTGTGCGGGCTCTGTGACATGCTGGGTCAACCCGAAGTTGTCCAGAGTGTTAATCAGGTCTTTATTCCCTTTGTCCTGATGACAATCATAATGGATGTTAAAATCACCAGTGATAACAAGATGGTCAAAGTCCGTACAGATCACAGACAACAGTTCAGTAAAATCATCATTAAAATCTGCACAGTATTTGGGCGGCCGATAAATATTTAAAAACATGACTCTGGATGAGGCCGTCAGCTGTAAAGCCATGTATTCAAAATAAGGGAAATCCCCAAGAGATAACTGTTTACACTGGAATGAGTCCCTAAATAAGACAGCAACCCCCCACCTCTCCTGTTCACTCTGGCTTCACTCATGAAACTGAAGTTAGGGGGCGTGGCCTCAATAAGAGCTGAATGACAGTTTTCATGTAACCAGGTCTCAGTTAAAAACATAAAGTCAAGGCTATGTTCAGTGATAAAATCATTGATTAGAAATGATTTTCCTGCTAAAGATCGAACATTTAGTAAAGCTAACTTAAGCATTCTCAAAGTATCATCATGTTTTGGAACAGGCTGTATGTTTACTTTAGATAAAAACCGTATAGAGTGGAGCTCTCTTTGTTCTGACAGAGCTACATTTCTACTTCTGTTACGTATCAGGACAGGGATAGTAGAACCTTCTAAACAGGGATAGTAGAACCTTCTAAACAGGGATAGTAAAACCTTCTAAACAGGGATAGTAGAAGCTTCTAAACAGGGATAGTAGAAGCTTCTAAACAGGGATAGTAAAACCTTCTAAACAGGGATAGTAGAAGCTTCTAAACAGGGATAGTAGAACCTTCTAAACATGGATAGTAAAACCTTCTAAACAGGGATAGTAGAAGCTTCTAAACAGGGATAGTAAAACCTTCTAAACAGGGATAGTAGAAGCTCCTAAACAGGGATAGTAGAAGCTCCTAAACAGGGATAGTAGAAGCTTCTAAACAGGGTCCCAGCTTGTTCTGGGAAAGTTTATGACTGCTAACCTTGCAGCCCGGAACCCCAGCACATTATACGTCAGACTGTCGAAGGGGGGGTTGAGGTGGCCCCCCTACCTTTGATCGTTCTGGTAGGGGATGTATGGGGGATAAAAAGGCGTTTGGCTTGGGCGTAGATCTGAGCCCAATGTTGACCCGTTTCATCATCTCATCGGTGAATTTCAGGTGGGGGGAGGAGGGGGAGAGTTGGGGAGATGATGGTCTGTCAGGGGTTTGGGGGGCGAGGAAGAACCAGGATCCTGGCTCGGTGTGCTGGTCAGGGGAAACAGAGATCCTTCTTCTTGTCTCTCACTGAAGCTCTTGTCGGGGAGGGGGGGCAGCTCCTCCTCTGTTTGGCCTTCCTTTTGAGATAAAACGGAGTGTATCTCATTGTTGACATTCCGCACAGAGAGATGACGGAGGCAATGAAATATGTTGGAAGTTAGCAGCTTTACTCCAGATCTGTTAAGATTGAGGCCATTAGCCCTAAAAAGATGTCTTCGTTCCCAAAAAATAGGAAAGTTGTTAATAAAATGCAGATTGTTATTAGCACACGCTGATAGGAGCCAGTCATTCAGCGCCAGCAGCCTGCTGAATCTTAAATCCCCTCCTCTGATGGTTGGTACAGGTCCGCTGATGAAAACTGCTGCATCCAGAGATCTCGCTGTTTTTATCAGTTCAGTGAAGTCCCGATTCAGAGCCTCAGATTGCTGCTTGGACACATCATTCAAGCCTGTGTGTAGAACGATGTTTCTCACAGTCGGGTGTTCAGCCAGAGTTTTCAGAAATCTCTCCTGTATGTCACCGACCATATCCTTAGGAAAACAGAGCACTTTGGTGTTCTTTCCACACAGCCACTGAACGTCCTTCACAGTGGAATCACCTATAATCAGAGTTTCAGGCCCAGCCTTCAGCTTCCTCAGCTTTCTCTTCGGCCTCTTACTTTCTGATAGGTGATTGGTCTTCACCCTGCTGCCTTGGGATGGATGGTCGTCAGGTAGAGATCCACGGTCCTCTGACAGTGCAGCAAATCTGTTCTGCAGTTTAACAATCAGTTGTTTGGGGGGTCTGTGGCTAATCTTCTTGTCCCTGGTTGCTGTAGGTGGAGGCCAGTCTGCCTCATTACGGACGTTAGCCCGATCTGCCTCACGTCCTCCCTTTTCCAGGAGACATGATTTACTTTTTGGCTTTGCACCAAGACGGTTCCAGGGAGGATTATCACTCAATGATTTGTTGTTACTCACAGAGGCAGCCTTTTTCTGGGTTGTGTTATCTTTGCCTTTTAGCCTTGTGTTAGCTTGCTCGACTCCGCTGTTTTGGGTTGCTGGCAGAGTTGTTTCATTTCCACACAGTCCATTTACCTCCACATTAACTTCTATGCGATAAACTTTGATCTCCAGTGCTGTTATCTTCTGTAGGAGAGCTTCGTAGTTGACTGTGGAGAGGGAAGGCATCTTGTTGCTATTAGCCTAACGTTAGCACCTTTCCAAGCTATTTGGTTGAGTGCTAAACCCAGGCTGTGTCAGGCTTCAGCTGTGTGTAGGCCCCCCCCCAGCGCGAACAAAAAACAAATCGAGTACAGGGAATGTATGACTCCCAGTAAGTTACAAGTTTTCAAAAGTAACTGCAAGTAAAAAGGGAAAAAAGGGAGAAAAAATCGGTATAAAATCAAGCAAAAGAGAAAGCAAAGCAGGAGCAAGGCAGAGCGTCCGCACGGCAGCAAACAGCCTTGAGAAAAAGAAAGACAAGAGGATGCAGGGCAGGGGTAAGGCAGAGAGAAAAATGGTGGAGATTTAAACCGTTTCTTCCAACTGTTGTGATGGGTAACGTGAGATAGCTAGCTAACAAGATGGACCAGCTTGAAGTGCTAACAAGGTCTCAGAAAGAGTACAGAGAATGCAGCATCATGTGTTTCACCGAGACATGGCTGCATGAACACATCCCGGACAGTAATGCGTCTGTACACGGCTTCAAGACGGTCCGTGCAGACCGAAATAAACAGCTCAGCGGGAAGCGGAAGGGAGGCGGAATTGCAGTGCTGGTCAATCAGCGTTGGTGCCATCCAGGACACGTCACTGTCAAGGAGAAGATCTGCACAAGAGACATTGAACTGTTAGCTGTGAGTTTTCGTCCATATTATTTACCCAGAGAGTTTGCCTGTGTTATTCTGGTAACAGTTTATATAATACCAGGTACTGCACCAGAGACAGCCTGTGATGTCATCAGCTCCGTCATGGCTTAACTACAAACACAGCATCCAAACTCATTCATGGCGATCTCTGGAGACTTCAACAACGTCTCCCTCTCTGCTACGTTACCAACTTTCCAGCAGTTTGTCAGCTGCTCCACCAGAGAAAATAAGATGTTGGACTTATTTTATGCAAATACTAAGAATGCATACAGCTCCTCTGCCCTGCCTCCTTTAGGAAGATCAGATCATAATCTGGTTCTTCTCACCTCCACCTACAAGCCCATCGTTCAGCAGCAACCAGTCATTAGGAGGATGATTAAAACCTGGTCTACTGAGGCTGAAGATGCTCTGAGAGGGTGCTTTGAGACCACAGACTGGAATGTCCTCTGTGAACCTCATGGAGATGACATCAACACCATGACTGAGTGTGTGACAGATTACATAAACTTCTGTGTGGACAACATCGTTCCAACAAGAACAGTGAGGTGCTTCCCAAATAACAAACCCTGGATCACCAGTGACCTGAAAAAGTTGCTGAACATCAAAAAGAAAGCTTTCAGGGATGGAGACAGGGAGTTACTGAAGACCACACAAAAACAACTGAAAACACAGACTAAGAAGTGAAGGAGGACGACAGGAAGAAGTTGGAGAGCAGCTCCAGCAGAACAACGTGAGGGATGTGTGGTCGGGAATGAAGAAGATCACTGGCTTCAAGTTAAAGGGGGACCAGACTGACGGAGGTCTGGACAGAGCTAACGAACTGAACATGTTCTTCAATAGGTTCAGTTCCCCCCTGCCGACAACCCAACACACCACACACCCTCCATGAGCCCACAGCTTTCCTGTCCCACCTCCACTCTGTCACCCTGCACCTCAGTCATGGACCTGAACACAGCCTCCTCTCCCTCCACATCAGGACATCCTGAGACCTCCTCTGTCTCCACATCAGGACATCCTGAGACCTCCTCTGTCTCCACATCCAGCCTGACTGTCTCCTGTGACCAGGTCAAGAAACAACTGGAGAAACTGAACCAGAACAAGGCTGCAGGTCCAGATGGTGTCAGTCCCAGAGTTCTCCAGACCTGCTCAGAACAACTATGTCCGGTTCTCCAGCACCTTTTTAACACCAGCCTGAGACAGAACAGAGTTCCTGTGCTGTGGAAAACATCCTGTCTTGTTCCTGTCCCTAAAAAACCACAACCAGCTGAACCAAATGACTACAGACCAGGCTTAATTGACCAAATAAACAATACCATAATTTCCTTAACCCCATCTTTATCTTATTTTTCTCATTTCTTCAGTTTCCGTATTTCCATTTCCCCCACCCCCTTTT
The DNA here is from genome assembly GCA_023101725.1 of Atherinomorus stipes. NCBI lineage: Eukaryota > Metazoa > Chordata > Actinopteri > Atheriniformes > Atherinidae > Atherinomorus > Atherinomorus stipes. The sequence goes on along the minus strand of JALJCO010011042.1, from coordinate 46,457 downwards.
TTATCTATAATCCACCTTTTGTTTTAATTATTATGACCTGGTATTGAAAATATTTAATTATGATAAAAGAAATAGATTTTTATTTGAGTTGATGGAAGTGGAGGTATTTGTTGATGTGGGGCCAAATCATTTTTTTTTTTTCTTTAATCCCATGATTTTCAGATTGCTGTTATTTCTCTTTTTTATGTGTTGTTGATGTTGTGAGGATGGTGCGGAAGATATCTCCGACGTTGTCAGAAAGTGCGACGTTTTTTTGTATTACCGAACATTTCTCTCTGCTGCCCCTCCTCCTCTTACCCCCCCTCCCCCTTATACATCTCCTCCTCCCTTCTGTTGCTTTTGTGTTCTACTCACCTGTGCGCTTGGCATCTTCTGGTTACGCTGGTGGGGCGGTCTCGTCCGGTTGGGGGTCTTGGGCCCATTATAAAAAAAATCGTATAAAAGTATATTTATTTTTTAGCCTCATCATCTTGGCCAAATATCCTCTTCTCTCTAAAGACTCTCCCCCCCCTACCCTCCTTTAATATTTTCCAATTCCATTATCCCTTTAAAAATTTTCCACAGTTTTTTTGTTTTTTTATTTTTTCCAGTAATTTCAATTTCACAATTTTTCAAATTTTATGAAAATATTCTTTTTTTTTTTTTTTTTTTTTTTTTCTCCCCTCCACCTTCCTTTTTTTTTTTTTTTTTTTTATATCATTTTTTTTTATATTTTTTTTTTTTATATATATATTTTTTTTTTATTTATATAATTAAAAAATAATATTTACTTTCTATTCTTTTTTCTTTATTTCTTGTTTATTTTTTTTTGTTTTGTTTATTTTTTGACAATCCTTTTCTCTGTATTATATTATTATTTTATTTATTTATTTTATCGGCTTAACTTCATCTCCTCACCTTTCCCGCCATCCTCCCCCCCTCCTCCATATTGTTTGTTGCTTTACGTTTTCTTTGATCTTACCCACGCGTTCTCCCTTCTCCTTTTTTTTTTTTTTTATAATTAATATTTTTTATAGAAATTACTTTCCCTCTTTCAATCCCTTTTTTGTGCGTAAGCAAGTTTTATAAATGAGACCCCAGAACCAGAACCAGGACCAGAACCAAATGACTACAGACCAGTTGCTCTGACATCTCACATCATGAAAGTCCTGGAGAGACTCTTACTGGCTCACCTCAACAAGCAAGTCAACACCTTTCAGGACCCATTACAGTTCACATATCGTAATGGGCTTGGGGTTGAAGACGCCATCATCTTCCTGCTTCAGAGAGCCCACTCTCATCTGGACCAGTCAGGCAGCACTTTGAGGGTCATGTTCTTTGATTTTTCAAGTGCCTTTAATACTATTCAGCTGCTTTGCTATGTGAGAAGCTCCATAACTTCCAGGTGGATCCTCCACAACCACCTGGATTTACGACTACCTAACAAACAGACCACAGTTTGTGAGACTGAAAGGTTGTGTGTCTGAGATGGTGATCAGCAGCACTGGAGCACCACAAGGAACTGTACTCTCACCATTCCTCTTTACACTGTACACCTCAGACTTCCAGTACAACTCTGAGCCTGTCATCTGCAGAAACACTCTGATGACTCTGCAGTTGTGGGGTGTATCAGTGATGGACAAGAAGCCGAGTACACGGAACTGGTCAGTCAGTTTGTGAAATGGTAACAATCAGCTCATCTTAAATACCAGCAAGACTAAAGAGATGATTGTTGACTTCAGGAGGAGCAAGAATAAGCAGCATAGTCCTGTCTACATCCTGGAAGAGGAGGTGGAGGTGGTGGAGAACTACAAATACCTGGAGTTCAGCTGGACAACAGACTCGATTGGAAATGCAACACTGACTACATCTACAAGAAAGGTCAGAGCAGACTCTACTTCTTAAGGAAGCTGAGATCATTCAACGTCTGCACCAAGATGTTGCAGATCTTCTACAAGTCTGTTGTGGAAAGTGCAATCAGCTTTGCAGCATCTGCTGGGGCAGCAGCATCAGAACCAGGACCAGAACCACAACCAGACCAGGACCAGGACCAGGACCAGAGACATGAAGAAACTAAACAAGCTGATCAAGAAAGCTGGTTCTGTGCTGGGGAGAACTCTGGAGCCGCTGGAGCTGATCGTTCAGAAAAGAATGCTGCACAAGCTGATGAAGATGATGGAGGATTCTTCCTCCTCTCCACAACACGGTGAAGAATCAACAGAGTGTGTTCAGTGGGAGGGTGCGTCAGGTTCACTGTAGGACGGAGAGATACAGAAATTCATTCCTACCAGCAGCTTCACCCTAAAGAACAAGACTGACTGACTTTTATGTTTATTTTTTTAAAAAAAGAAAAAAGTGAGCTTTTACAAAACTGAATTTCCCTTCTGGGATGAATAAAGTATTTTTTTTCATTTCATTAATTTACAGAGATTGGCCTTAAATATAGCTATCTTTGATGTATTTGTAATGTATTTAGCTTGTTTTTCCACTGTTCAATGGTTGTTTTTAATCTACTTATTCTCTAAAATGACATATTAATACTATAAATTTGCAGACATTTATCTTTAGTTTTATGAACAGTTTGGTTTTTATACATGATAACCTTACTGTACATTGGAAAATAGTTTTTTAACTTTAAATCACTGGATAGACATGGCTGTTTCCTAAAATAAATAATTTATATTGTGAAATTACTAGGGCTGCACACCGAATTCGAGAACTCGTTCATAAAATTGCTCGAGGCAAAATAACTGCCTCAGGACTAAATTCACTCTTTGCATTTTGCGCATCCGCCCGGATGGTTTTTCTGTTGCACAACGTTAACGCAAGAAACGTTCCGCCCGGACTGGTATTTCGTAACAAACAACTTAATGGTGATAACGTAACTAAAGTGGAGGGAGGAAAAACTGTATGGGACCGTACAAACTGGACCGAAAGAGAGAGGAAACACAGTTCCCTCTCCGCGGTTCGGTACGCGCGTGATCCATGACATAGAAATGATATAAGTCCTTTATTTATTTGTATAATCCGTGGATTTGGCTGCGCCTGCTCAGTAATGGCAGTTCAGAGCGGGTCCGTCTGCTCTGCGCTCCGTGTACTGCGCGGCCTCCGAAACTTAACAAGACCGTTTTAATCAATGGTTTAGTCGCAACCGGGGACACGCAGCTCGAGCCAGAAGCACGCTGTCGCAGCTCTCTAAATATGGGCGTCGAGTCTGTTTTTGACAGAGCAGCTTCCAGAATCAGCTCATTAGTTCAGATAGGAGGAAATCAGACGTAGAAGTAGCAGAAAGCATCCGGTGACTTTCAATATAAAAGCCCCTTCAAGTTTACAGTCGCTGAACTACATCAAACGTTACATTACCAGTGATACCAGGTTAAAAGTCTATCAGAGGGTCTCAGCAGTTTTTTTTTTTTTTTAATTTTCATAACAATAAATAAATGATTTTTTTTAAAACTGTTGGGAGTCAGTTCAGCAGGTGCTGATCATCCTTTCATTTATACTGCAGTGTTGTGGACTTGAATATGTATTTAGGTCCTCTAATGAACGGCCAATTGTTTCCATTTTAGTAAAGCAAATAAATGGCAGATGTGGAAGCAACAATAAACAATTACGTTTTTGCAAACCATCAGGCGCATTCAGGAAAACTCAGCACTGTAGAACTCTGAAAGCTAGAAATTCTAGCTCTTACAATCAATTTAAGTTGTGAAACTTAAAAACTTGCAAAATGTCCAATTTATCCGATTACTCGATTAATCGTCAGAAGAACGCAGATTACTCGATTACAAAAATAATCAAGTGCAGCCTAAAATTACAGAGATTAACCTGAAAGTTATCTAATTTTCATGTGTTTTGATATAATGTTTTAGTTTAATGGGAATTTATAAACGTTAATATACTCTATTTTAATTAAACTTGACTGTAAATTCGACTTCTGTATTTTTACAGTTATTACATGTAGTTCTGTGATAAGGTTATTTACTGTAATTTTACTGTATCCCTTTGGAAACTTTGCCGCCAGTGCTTTTACCGTTTTTTTTCCAGTCTTTTGAATACTGTAAAATTACAGGGATTAACCTGAAAGTTATCTGATTTTTATTGTTTTTTTACATGACGTGTGTTATTTTGCAGTATAATGGACATTTATCAACTATGGTTATACTGTTTTTTAATTATTTTTGACTGTTAAATCTACTCCCTTATTTTTTACAGTTTTTGCATGTAGTTCTGTGATATGGTTATTAACTGTAATTTTACGGTTTCATTTGGAAACTTTGCTGCCAGTGCTTTTACCAATTTTTTACAGTTTTTTTGTTTTTTTTTACAGTGCAGATGCACAAATCTAGAGCTTGCTCCTTCAGATAACTGATATGATTATAATAAATAATAATTATTAAATAAACTGAAGTCCAGGTTTGGTAACCTGGTGGTGCTCTGAGGTAATATTATTAATATTTAATGCAAGATCACAACATCATTTATGTCACAACATCAACTATGTTTAAGACACATGATGAAGGTTTTTGAGTAAACCTTTAACATTGTTGTAAAGTTATTACATCATTTGTGGCAACAGGCTATAAATAATCACATTGATCTTCGAGCTTCTAACACATAAACCTATCAATCCCCCCTTAGACTGAAGAGGAGCTGAAATTGGTCAAATCCAACTCTTGTAAAAGAATGACGCAACACTTGCATTGGCATTTATATATTTTATATTTCCAAACATGCCATACTGCGCAAATTAAATAATAAAGCCACAAATAAACTTTCCAACAAAAAATCAGAAACTGCAATAAATCCAGAAAAACAACCTGCAGCAGAAGAATTTCAAACTTGTAACAAGGATAAGATCCAGACTTCCACAAGGATTTTCTTGTTCTTGGAAAAGTGCAAAGAAAACCTTTTAGAGTAAAGACAATGAAGAAATATGGAGAGTATTTTGTTTCTTTATCATTTAATCAAATAAAATAGATTTGAAACCATTTGATTAAATGATAAAGAAACAAAATACTCTCCATAAAGAAGCCGCTGATTCATCCCCAGACATCAAGAAAAAACCCAAAACCAAAACAAAACCCGGGAAACACTGTGCCATTTTTGGCCATTTTTTAACTGATTTTCCAGCAACAATTTCAACCTGATCTCAAAAAAAAGCGTGACATGAGCACAAACATACTTACTCATTTACATGTCCTCAACACGTAACTGCTATGAATTACATGCGACTGACAGGTAAAGCTGCGCAATGTTAAGTTAATGGTTAAGCTTTTCGTGTCCCCAGACACGAACTTTTCTACTTCCAATTACGTGCTGCTGACACGTAAAACTGCAATGTAAAACCAACAAGTCCTCTAAAAAATCACACCCATATTAGGTTGTTTGTGCACAAAAATATGGACTATATTACATTTTTAATATCCACTCAGTTTATCGTGCGATCCACAGTTTGATGTAGCCTAAATCCTTGTAGGTATTTTGACGGCATGTTGCCTGGAGAAACCTGGAATTGATCTCCCGAATTTCTGGATGACGGACACCTGCTCTGTGTCCAAGTCTGGTCCTCCAGAGCTGCTGTCATGCAACTTGGCTCGTTACGTCTGCAGAGCAGGGCCCAGTTGTTCAAAACTGGGTTCTTTTTTAACCAGCCGTTAAATACATTTAGCCGACCGACAACTTTAACAGTCCGGTTATGTTGTTGTTCAAAACTCAGTTAATTTTAACCGTGTGTTATCTTAACGTTAAAGTTAACACACCTAAGGACCCCGCTAAAGTCTTAACGGTGGGGTTATATCTCATTATGCCGTTTGTTGCTAACGCTGCGTTCATGATGCCGGTTCAGAGAAGGAAGGACGGCGGTTATTGTGGCTTTGATTTTGACATCTGCGATTATTTTAACGAGGAGCTGCGCACCACTTCGGGAAAGAATGCATTCAGGTCTATGTAATCCTTTGCGAGTTGATTTGGAGCGTGCAACGAACTGTGGACACGACGGACTCACCATTTAAATGACATTTTCTTCGTCAGCAGAGAAATTTCTGCCTCTTTTTCCTTAAGTGAAAGGGACGTTTGCTTATCAATACTTTCTGTGTCCCGTGTGTTCTGTTACTGAGGGTTTGCTGTGCTGTGAGGGGGGGGGGGGGGGGGGGCAGGAGGTGAAGAGAACGGGGAAGGATGGAGAGACTGGGGGATGAGGAAGAGTGTGTTGTGGCTAACAGCAGCTCTGTTCACGTGGGAAAATAAAGTGAGAGTCGGCCCCCGTGTCTTCCTCACAGCAATAAGGAGACACAGACTTACATTACTTTTTGCAATACCAGAAGTAAACAAATGGGGAATTGTGGGATACATTGGTGCTAACCAGTGGTGCAACCCTATGGTAAACTTTGACGGTGCTGTAGCTGACAGCATGACTAACCATGCTTTGAACAACGCATATTTAACAGCGGACAACGGCAGGTAAGGTTTAACGGACCGTTAGGGGTTAACCAGTGGTTAAAATAACCGAGAATTGAACAACCGGGCCCTGAATGACAGCGCATGACGTAACTCAGGTTATCTCTGGAGGAATAAACCTGGGCACAGAGCAGTTTTCCATCATCCAGAAGTTGGGCATGTAATTCGAAGCAGTTACGTGTCGGGGGCACGTAAATGAGTGAGACTTTTCGTGCTCATGTCACGTATTTTTGTGAGATCAGGTTGACAAGTTTAGGGATCAGGCCGACTCTTGGCGAAATCGTGCGTCGTGCAGTATACGAGGAGGTCACAAGAGCCGATCGGCACCTCACAACAAGCTCCCGATCAGAAATCGTGAGTCGCAAGAATATCAAACCTGTTTGGTATTTTGGTCGTGACTCGTGAGTGAATCGCATGTTGCACCACGACCAGACTGAGAACTCTTTCCTCATAGATTTTCATATTGCGCATGCGAAAACAAACCGAAGTAAACCGTAGCAGCATGGCCATTTGGATGGAGTTCTCACTGTAGAACCGACAGACCTACAGCCCACGTCTGCTCAGCCAATTCTTCGTCCACACACGACATCGTTGCCTTGTCTTTTTGGCAAACTTTTCACAAAGAAGAGCACAAATCAACAAGTGATAGCATACTGTCGTCTTCTTCCTCTCCATCTTCTTCTACTACTAGCTGCATTTATTGCGTTGCATGTTGGGATTGTTCAAGACGTGTCTTTGAGGTCGTACAGTGTGAGTAGTCAGATCACATCCGAGCGTCGGTTCGTACAGTGTGAGGACAAACATCACAAGCGGTGAACTTTTTGAATTCTGCGACTGATTCGCTCAATTTGAGTTGTGGCTGCGAGCAACGATTGAAAATATCGCACAGTGTATCCCAGGATTCAAACGTTCAAATCTTCATTTTCATCTGGGGAAACTACATCTGTGTTGTTTCACTTCACATACAAAAGAAACTAAAATCAAATATTTAAAACCATAAAACTGACAGGAACATTCCGCTAGCGGCACCCTGCTCTCTTGTCTCGGCTCTGAGGTTGAATTCTTGTAGACTGTATTAAATGTTTCACACAGATGCTGTACGATGATGAGCTTGGTCTGAAACACATAGACATGTCTGCTCCCGCTCTTACTGCTCACTTAGGAACTAAAAGAGAAGTAAATTCATGTGAAATCACTAAGTGAAGGAAATGGGACAGAGATATAAAGCTAGGGCACCTAAAGCTTTTTATTTTTTATGCTCTTTTTAAGTTTTAAAGGTTGAAATCCCTTTAGGATCAACGTATGTTTTAATTTTTAACCCTTATAGCTCCCTAAGCTTTCTGGAGGCGTAGTCAATGACTTTTTACGTTGTTACTTTTTTCTACTAATAAAAATACCGCAGCATGTTCTTTCAGTTCTTTCACGTGAGGTTATTTGAGTGTGAAAGGGTCTCAAATGTGTAATTTTGTTGTTTGTTTTTCAAGCATTTTGATCAGTCAGATCACATGCATAAAAGACAGCTAATTATTTACATCAGTCTTTTTAAGGGGAATTTAGTTCCCTCTCTGTAATGCTGCCATTCCAGTTCAAACTGGAATTTTTTCCACATTTTGTTGCATTTTATCTTGAAACAACTTGTCATTAAAGGGATATTGTGTAAGTTCTCCTGTGTTTTATTCACAAAAACTGATTATTTGGTTCAAAAGTGTTTTTTCATTAATCACTAATCACTCCCATCAACAAACTGAAGTGCTCCTCTAAGTTCTAAATTTGCCGTCCGTATCATTCATTTACACATCGAGCGGGTCGGCTCGGTGGGGGCTGCCATGTCGTATCGCCATGTTTTTGCGTTCAGGAGAAGCGTGACAGTAGGAAAACACAAACTCACCAGAGTTTTCAGCTCAGTTCGAGGTAATGCCTTTGAAAAGTCACCGCGCTGCAGTGGGAGAAACCAGCGTCTCACTGATGCTGCGTTCACGTGCGGTAGGGCAGACGGCCGTCAGTAACAAACCAGATGTCATTTTAATCAATGAAGCCGAGCGAAAGACGGTAAAACATGGGTCAGGGAAAACAATACGACATCGCCATGACAACAAATCAGATGTGGACTGATGTCACTGTAACTGACGGCCCACGTCTTCACATAGAGGCCGGTGATAACTTTACATGCATCAGATGTCGTCGGTCTGCCCGGTTTCACGCGAACGCAGCATGAAAAGTACGAGGGAGCTGCTCCCGATTACACAGTGTCCCTTTAAGCTTTTTTTTATTGTGGTTGCTATGATCTAATGCTCTGCATACCTAATAATGGCCTGCCACCTACAGGCTATTTTTGAGCTACTTTAACCCACTTTTCAGTTTTAGGCGGTGGAAACATTGTGCGTAAAAACTGGAACTTAAAGAGTTAAAATTTTGAAACTCATTGATTTTTTTGTGCTGATGGTTCGGCCAGAAGTCAGTGATGACAGCCATGAAAGAAAATGCAGCGTTTCATTTTTAGATAATATTTACAGGCCATTAATTGACATTGGCCAGTCTGTGCCCTTAAAGGATAACTTTCTTTTGTTTCAACCTGGACCTTGTTTCTAGGAGTTTGTACGTGCATTTACTCACCGGTAAAGTCTCTGCATCACTTTGAGTCCTTCGGAAAATATTACATTAAGTCGCTGTTCGGTGGACATCCAGTAAAATGGCAATAACGGGACAGCCACTAAATAAGACATTTTCTGCAGCAAAACTCCTTGATTTTTGCCAGTACTTTCTGCACGAACGAACGAGTACTATTGTCCCATGAGTCCAGGTTCAGCTTTCCGTTAGTTATCAGGGTTCTACACACTTTTCGGGACCGCGCGTTCATGATGTGCGTTTCCATTGTACAGCTGAGAAGAGCAGCTGCTACCCAGCCAACAACTAAAAACACAATTTGTGAAACTCTGAACTCACGGGACAAAAGTACTCATTTGTTCGTTCATTCTACTTAAAGTATTAATGAAATGAAGGAGTTTTACTGCAGATAATGTCTGTCCCGTCTCTGCGCCGTCTCTGCCAGTTTATTGGAGGAACACCGAAGGGCGACTCAGTGTAATATCCTCCAAAGGACTCAAAGTGATGCAGGAACTTTACCAGTGAGTAAATGCACGGATATAGTCCTAGAAATAAGGTCCAGGTTGAAAAAAAGAAACTTATCCTTTAAGAAGCTTAATGTGACTTTTTCTTGGGGAGCTATGAGGGTTAAAATAAAGTTGCTGATCATAGAGAGCGAACATGTGAACATGCCCTTGGACAGCTAATTTAAAACCACTGAACAAGGACTGGGTGCCACCGGGTCGTTCTTTTCTTGTCTTGACCTGCTTTCTTCCAGGAGATGCTTCAGGATTTGATGCCAAAGGTTGGGAGTCACTGCATCAAGCACTTCTCTCTCTGCTGTTTGGCGTACTTCCTCCTTCGCTGTTCCAGGCCACGCTTCAAGCGCTCGTCCTCCTCCAGAGCTCTGACAATCAGAAGAGAGAAGACTCGCATGATTGTTGAAAAGCACATAGATTTACTGTGGCTGTCATGTCTGCAGCTAATCCCAGCAGAACGGGGCGGTACGTGAACGCTTACAGAGTCAAACTGACTTCTGTTGCTACACTGAACACAGAATATTCAGTTCTGTACCGATGTCCAGTTCAGGGCCACGGGGGTTGCTGGGGTCTATCCCAGCTATTATCAGGGGAGAAGCAGATACACCAGGACAGGGCGCCAGTCAGTCACAGGGAAGACACAGAGAAACATTCATTCTAGCAATGTAACCATTACCGGTAAAATGGTTAACTGTGATCAATTAATTGGTTTAAAAGTTATCTATCTGACAGGAGCTTCTCCGTTGTTTCTGGTGATTCCTCCTCCTCACGTGTTCCACTCACCTACGGGGTGCCACAAGGCTCAGTTCTCGGTCCTCTCCTCTTTCTGCTGCATCTGCTGCCCCTTGGTTCTATCATTGACAAGCACAACCTATCTTTCCATTTCTACGCCGACGACATTCAAATCTATCTTCCGCTGCACCTGACCAGAAATCACACTCCGTCATTCACAAAACTTTTAGACTGTCTAAATGATGTGAAGTCATGGCTCGCGCAGAATTTCTTACATCTTCATGACGCCAAGACTGATTTTATTTTGTTTGGCACTCCACTGATGCGTAGTTCCTTCCCAGACTGCAACACTACTATTCCCTCCCCCAAGTCCTGCGTGAAAAATCTCGGAGTTTTATTAGACAGTGGCCTCAAGTTTGAAAAACAGATCAGCGCCATCGTCAGAACCAGCTTCTTTCACCTCCGTCTCCTCTCAAAGGTAAAACCTTTTCTTAACCGTGGGGACCTGGAGACGGCTGTCCACGCCTTCATCAGTTCCAGGCTGGACGACTGTAACGCCTCTTTGTTGGTCTGAACCAGCTTCCATCGCCGCCTGCAGCTCGTCCAGAACGCTGCTGCTGGATTTCTGGTGGGCGCGTCCAGGCGAGAACATATAACCCCTGTCCTGTCTTCCCTGCACTGGCTCCCCGTCCGCTTCCGAATCGATTTTAAATGACTTTTGTTTGTTTTCAAAGCCCTCAACGGCCTGGCCCCCCCTTATCTGGCTGACCTGCTAGTCCGCCGGGACCCCAGCAGGGCCCTTCGTTCTGTTGGGCAACTTCTCTTAGAAGTCCCAAGAACGAAACTAAAACAGTGGGGCGACTGCTCGTTCTCGGCTGCTGGCCCGAGATTGTGGAACTCGCCCCCCCCCCCCTTCCCCCCCCCGACATTCGTCTCACAACTGAACTGGGATCCTTTAAATCGAAGCTAAAGACCTATTTTTTCATCTAGCTTTTAATTCTAACGAGTTTATTTACTAAAGATTTTACTCTCTTTTAAGTGCACCCTGCGCTCCCCCGAGTAGCCTGTTCTGATTCTCTGTTGGTTGTTTTCATAGCTCTTAATCTTCTTTGTTCTTAATTTTTCCCAGTATTTCACTTTACATTTTTATGATGTTTTACGTTGTCTCTTTTTCTGTTACCCTGCTGTAAAGCACTTTGTGTGTCCAATGGGTGCTGGAAAGGGCTATAGAAATAAACTTGATTTGATTTGATCAAATTACCAACGATTACAGGGAGTGCAGAATTATTAGGCAAGTTGTATTTTTGAGGATTAATTTTATTATTATGCTCTTAATGAACCCATAAGACTAATTAATATCAAAGCTGAATATTTTTGGAAGTTGGAGTGGGGCTTTTTTAGTTTCAGCTATTTTAGGATGATATCTGTGTGTGCAGGTGACTTTTACACATAGAGAAAAAGTCCAAGAAGATGCTCTGATGTCAGCAGAAGTTTGCCTCGAGTAAGAAACTGTTGCCTTCATAGAAGTAGTTCCTAAACTTTTTGAGCCATGACCCCCAAGATCATCATTAGGCACATTTGGACAGAGAGGTTGTAAAACACAGTTCCTATAACTACCCGCCTGGAGTTTAGTTATCAGAACTACCTTCCCCATCAGTTTGCGTTCTCACATGGGGGAGGACCTTGATAGGAACCATGTTTGACGCAACTGTCAGCGATAGTGACACATTTATGCCCCAGCAGATCTAATACAAAACTGAGGTTTCTATTTAGTATGAAAATGATTGCTTTTGGACATTTGAAAATAGTTATTGATTCAGGACGTGCCCATTGTGATGCATCGATTTAAAAATGAATTGGTACACTCCCATTTTAATAGTTCTGGTTGTTATTACGATCTTGGTAAACAGTTAAACAGGTAAACAACTGTGGGATTTTTAGATATGGCAGGCCAGGAGAAGTGGAGATCACGCAAGGGGCGGGGCTTACCAGTTCTACCAATCACCAAACATCTACGTATTTTAGTTCCTATGGAACCCTAAAAAGACCCTGCCTCGGAGTCGGCGCTAAAAAAGGTTGTAGGAACTGATCAGCCTGGTTTCCCAAGAGGTTCTAGGAACTCCAGAACTCCTAACAGTTTGAAAGCACATATTGCAACACAAAGTAAAGGAAAAGTGCAGTAACTGGTTCAGGGATGCGATGTTTAACCAACGAAACACTGACACTGAAGTTTTTAAATGTGTCCAACTTTTGTTGGACTTTCAGTGTAATGCTCAAGCGGCAACCTCCGGTGGCCAACTATGACGCCACCCAGAAGAAGCCGTATTTTGTAGTTCTCCCTTCATCCGCCAGGGGCTGGCTGCAAGACTGAGCAAATCCCCATAAAAACCCCACCTTCACAGCAGTAATAAACATGTTTCCAGCCTGGTTCAAAAAATCATTTTAGGTTTAATAGGTCAAATTTACCTTCATGTCAACTGTGAGGGGGGTGAATTTTTTTATAACTTAGTCATTTAGATGTTATTTAATCTTGAAATTACACATAATTAAGGGCGTGTCCTTATGATTGACATGCAGCAGACCGGAAGCCAACGGGTGACGTAGCGGAGAGTTCGTCCCTCTCTCCTAACGGTCTGTGGTATTGCTGCAACTTCAGAGGCATTCATTAAAAGCAGCACGACTACCTTAGTTAGTTTTTCTCACTTTGAACTTTCCCTAACAACAGCTAATCCAGCATCGTCTTCTCCCGTCTCTCCAGAATCTCTCCAGCCAGTGAAAGCCAGCTTTGTGTTGACTCTTGTCTTACGTCTTGCTCTGTCCCTGTGTTGTTTTTGTCTCTTCTTCTAATAATGTCCTACACTGCAAAAACTTAAATCTTACCAAGTATATTGTTCTAATTCCTAGTAAAAAATACCTCATCACACTCAATATCAGACTAAAGGTCCATTTACGTTTGACGCAGAAGACAGATACACAGACGGGGGGACAGTCTCGTCCATGGTCTATGTCGGCTATGCACGTACTGTAATTTGGTGTGTTTTCGAGGGCCTTTTTGGTCTGTCACTCAGCACAGAAGACGGAGCAATACCACCGAAAACCGCAGGGTCAGTATTGAGCTGTGGAGCTGATATGCATCCAGCAAAAGGAACAAACCAAAGAAGAAGAACAGGAACCAGAACAAAAACAACACAAAAGCCACCAGTGCCCAATAAAAGCACCCGGGAAAGGAGACGCCAAACAAACAGAGAACATCTGTAGACATCAATGGAGCTTTGGAGGAGAGGCTGTGTGAGTGTATCCGAAAATACACTCATATCTACGTTACTGACACCAAGCGGTGTAAACTGACATCAAAACAGGGAAATTAACAATGAACTCAGCGCTGCCACCTCATGGACAAACTGATTTATGAACAATGGAAACACAGAAGATGCTTACTGTACGTTCAGACCAAAGGCGACAAAAGCGGCAAACACGCCGGAAGTTAATACATTTTCAATGAGAGCAGGCGTCCTGAGCGACAAAAGCGGCTACAGCGACCAAAGCGGCACCAGATAAGAAGCTGAACTTCGGTTAACTTTATGCTGATTAGCTATGACGCAGCAACAGGCAGCAGCCAATCAGAGTAGAGGTGTCCTTCGATCGAGCAGTCCCAAAGAACAACGCCTGTGACTTTGGTTCTGACAACAACACACTCGTTCTGTCATGGATGCCGAGAGGCTGATTACCTGTTCAGGCCCATCCTTGGTCATGTTTTTCTTTTTGACTGCTGGGACTAAAGTTAAAAAGAAAAGAAAAGAAAAAAACCTCCCGGATGTTCAACCTGAAGTCCCGCTGGAACCGTCTGTCGGGCCGCGGCTGCAGCTCCAGCACCCACTGAGGAAACCTCCTTACCCCAAACCGGAGAGAGGAGCCCGGCAACGGCGGTGTTTTCTTTAAAACACGCACGCACGTGTGCTCTCCTGACTTTGTCTCGGCTGCAGCATATGCGTGTCTCTGCTTGTCTTTTGTTTCGTGTCATACAGGACTTCGTTCCTGCGCAGTGTTTATATGTTTATCACAGAAATGTATAAAACTAAAAATATCTGAAATCATTATCAGCATGTGTTAAACGCACCGGCTCTGCATAATTATGAGAAAGTGACCAGGATGCACGTGCACGCTCTGCTCATACTGCGCACAGCTTGTGAATCTGTGTGTAGTTTGTGCGCCGCAGTTTAAATGTCAGTGTTGGGCAGCGTGGAGAAAATAATGTGAAGTTGTTCCACATTAAATGAAGCCGCTTCACCAAACTAGCAGACGAACTGTGGCTGAAGATGCCGGCTGAACGGCTGATGCTGCCGGCTGAACGGCTGATGATGCCGGCTGAACGGCTGAAGATGCCGGCTGAACGGCTGATGCTGCCGGCTGAACGGCTGATGCTGCCGGCTGAACGGCTGATGCTGCCGGCTGAACGGCTGATGCTGCAAAGATTCTTCCTTTTTTCTCTAAACAAAGATGTCAGAAACAGCAGCTGCAGTGATGACTCCGTCTGTTCTCTGTTGCAAAGTTTGAAGCCGTATTCTGAGTTTATTGTCATTACTGCTTTTTTGTTTAAGTCATATTTTAGTGGATTTCAAAGTTATAAAAGTTTGATTATGCAAATCATAACACCACTTGTTAGCTGTTTTCTGCTCAATACTGCAGAAAACAACTCAATCCACTTGTGACTAAATAGAAAAACATTTTAATTTATGTTAATGCTCTGTGATTCCCCCCCTGTATTTAATGAGCACACAAACGTCCTGCAGCTCTGCTCTGCTTTAACTGAGGGTGACGTGAGCAGCAGCAATGACGCTGTCCAGAAGTCGCTGTGCGGCTCCTTTAAATGAGCAGTGCGATTTAACTTTGACGTCAGTCACGTGATGAGCGACCAAAGCAGCAAAAATATCTTGCCGCTTTGGAAGCTGTCCTGTTTGTCGCCCAGCCTCGGACATCTTTGCTGCTTTTGTCGCCTTTGGTCTGAACGTACAGTTAGAAGTATGAAAACAGCCACGCATGAAACGGACATCGCCATTTATGTACGTAAAGGAGCATGAATGAGCCTAAAATCACCTAAAGAGAAACATTTCAGTGAGATACAGGAACTTGTTTTAAGACAATGCATCTTATTTCAATTATTAGCGAGAAAATTTCACTTATTCATTTTTTTATTACAAGCAAAAATAAAATCTTGGCCACTCCTAAAATGAGTTGTTACTTTAAGAATTTTTTTATTGTAATAAGCAAAAAACAATTACCAACAGAACAAGTGAAATTTTCTTGATAAGATTTCTTAAAATAAGATGCTTTTGTCTTAAAACAAGTTCCTATATCTCACTGAAATGTTTCCCTTTAGGTACTTTTGTCTTATTTTGAGTGTGATGAGATATTTTGACAAGAAATGAGAAAAATATACTTGGTAAGATCTGAGTTTTGCAGTTTACTGGGTTTCTTTGATGAATCAGCTACTTGGTAGATTCTAATAACCGTGTCGTAAAGCGTAACGTGATGTTGTGGGCTGGAAAATACGGTAGTTACATTTGGTTTCTCAGTTTCAGGATACTGCAGGGAAGGTTGGAAAATGAATTAACACAGAATAATCCTCATTGATGCTCTGACAATAATCATATAAATAATCTGTAACCATGACATCTGTATGATGCAGGAGTCTTTCCTTCCAGCTTCCTTTTATGTGTTCAGAGATACTGTGTCCTACAGCTGTGATTTTACTTCCACATATGAGTCCAAATCAATTGTTTAACCTTCAACATGAGCTTTTTCAGTAAATATTGGCAATTGGAACACAGCAACGTGTGAGGAGACATTTTCACGAAGGCTCTTCCACATATTCTCTGTACGAACAGGCTTAGTGACATGTCTTACCCTCTCTCCTTTGCATCCATGTTGTGGACCAGTTCATCCCTCTGGTTGACCAGTGACACCAGTTCCTGCAGCAGCAGCTGCTCTCGGTGCTTATGGGCCTGAGTCTTCTGCCACTCTGCAGCACACGGGACCAGAGATGAAGCCGAGAGAGCGAGTTCAGGGTGAGGTGGAGAACGACAGTTCACCAGGACTATGGAGGCTTTAAAGGTGATAGCTACATGTTTGATTCCTCCCCACCAGTCGGTGTTAGCATTAGCAGCTTTACAGAACTGGCTAACCCTTAATTAGCATTGGCAAATGTTAAACTTACATGTCCAGAAGGAAAGATGTTGTTTCTACACATAGCAATCGAGCTAGCAACTCTGGAGCGAACACTAACACTTGTTGGCATGGTAATAAGATCTAAATATTTACTTTTTAGAGCTGTCAAAATTAATAAAACAGTTGTGAACACTTTTCTTCTGCACCCCTCTAGACGTTCTGTGATTGTATTATTTTTTTTTAAAATGATTGTATTCATGACACAGGGTTTCCACTCTTTTTTTTAAAGTTATTTTCCAGGACTTTTCCAGGACTCAAGTGGCAACAAAGCGCTGACAAAGCTGCAACAAATTCGACACCAATAGGCAACGAAGAGGCAACGAAGAGGCGACAAAGAGGCGATGAAGCGCCGACAAAGACGAAGAGGCAACAAAGCGCCGACAAAGTAGACAGTAGACACGAAGAGGCCAAGAAGCAGAGGGTGAAAAACTATTTTCCAGGACATTCTACAATTTTTCTCATTTTTGGAAAAATGTTCAATCATTTTCCAGGTTTTCCAGGACGTGTGGGAACCCTGAAAACCTGCAGCTATCACCTTTAACAGTTGAGTCAGCCTTCAGACATGAACATGTAGATGTTTTATGTTAGAACGCTGAGGCTGCGGCGTTAATGTGAACAGTGAGAGGCAGCTCGTGTAATACACAGCAGCTTACCTTCTATTGCCATCAGGTCTCTCAGCTCTTTGTTTAACAGCTCATATCTTCTTTCCAAATCTTGTTCTTCCAGCCTGTTGATGACAAAACATGCATGACATGATGGACAGGCGTTATAAAGCAGTTGTCTTGTGGCGTGAAACCATCTTATCCAACCACTGGGTCACTTACTAACGACATAAAGAAAGAACAAAGGTCAGGTGCCGAACATCAGAGATATGCTTTTGTTTCATTTGG
Organism: Atherinomorus stipes; assembly: GCA_023101725.1. Taxonomy (NCBI): domain Eukaryota; kingdom Metazoa; phylum Chordata; class Actinopteri; order Atheriniformes; family Atherinidae; genus Atherinomorus; species Atherinomorus stipes. The sequence continues at coordinate 29,053 of JALJCO010011042.1, read as the reverse complement.
CATGGCCAAGGCAAGCCCGGGAGTTCTGCACCCTCTCATGTAGCTTACTCCAGGTCCTGGAAACTCCAACTACGGGCTTCAGCAGCACCACAGTCAAAGTCTGAGTGATACGCATCAGTTCATTGCACACATTTACTTCATTCCAGACATACACATCATTGCAGACGTATACTAGGGCTGTCGCAACAGCCTCAATGAGTGAAATGAAATGAAATGAAAAATACTTTATTCTTACCAGAAGAGAAATTCAGTATTGTAAAAGCTCACTCTTTTCTTTTTTTTTCTTTTTTTTGCTACATTGCAAAACTGCGTTTTTGACAAAAATAACCACGGCTTAAGACAAGCAGCTGCCCCCACTGCAACAGTTTAGGTTAGTTTATTAGTTTATTTGACAGGGACAGTGTACAATAAACATTCGTCTTAAAAAGAAGAGGTGTTTTGTACCAGAGTTAGCTGTTGCTAATTTCCATCTGTTGTCCCCGGGCAGGTACACACATTTAAAAACACATTACATAACAAACTACAATTAATCTAGAATACAAAAAAATACTGTAAATATAAGAACAGTCACTAAAATGTTTACAGATTAGCTGAACTGATACTGCCACATACAGTAAACTACAATTGGTCTAAAATACAAAAAGATACTGTAAATATAAAATATACAGATGGTCATAAAAATATTTACAGATTAGCTGGACTGATGCTGACACAGTTGGTGTGCAAGAATATACTTCTTCAGACCAGGGGCGGAGCTAGACATTGTCATCATCAGGGGCTTAGCCCACAAAAAGATTCATCGTTAGAAGGGTGATCCAGTACAGCAAAAAAGTAAGAATTTAATCTACCGGTGTGGTACCAAAAATCATTCAGTATTCATCTTTATCTATCCAACATTTAACATGTCCTGCTCATGTTCTTTCATAATCATAACACTACATTATGTTTTCATTGGAATGTATTCATGGATAACCATTAAAGTTAAAACTCACTCTTGGTGTCACACATCTTACTCAAAGAACAATACCAACACACGGTTCAGGACCAAACAAGGTCTCACTGAGCAGAATTCACAGAACCAGGTGTAGACTAAACCAGGACTCATTCAGGACTCATTCAGGGATATATTCATAAATTTAGGCTAAACAAAAGTATAAAGAAAAACAGTTTTTAAAGTAAATATGTCCTAAAATATAATCCCATCTACTTCTTTTTTTCTTGTTCCACCTCTGTGTTGTTCTCATTCTTGCTGTCATCTTTCCCTCTTTGTACGAACACACAAAGATCAACCAGAGCCACAAAAATATTATTGTGAAAGTTGACACACCGATATATTCCACACAATTATAAGGTTATTTATACCTTTGTTTTGGAGTTAAAACAGGTAAAAGGTCATATCTGCAAATAGTCTGAAACCATAATATCACCAGGTAGTAGGGATGGGCGATATTTTATCGTGTGCGATATATCGTCAAAGAAATTCCCCACAATAACAATTTGAATTTATCATTTTTATCGTGAGATGACAATTTACCAGGTTGTGTTTTACTTTGGTTTTTTTAAAAGGCCAATTTAGTTTTGCTGTTTGCATCGTTTGAATAAATGTGGCATTTGATCTCTCATATTTCAGACTTGTTTGATTGGTGTCGCTACAGTTTTGCAATACAGGTGTGCCACTTGAATTTAATTGATATAGTGGCTTCTGGTATTTTGTAGGGCTTTCAAGACAGAATTTAGTGACAGATTTATAATACAAAATATTTTGCTGATAGCTTTTATCGTCATTTATCGTTACCGTGATAAATAAGAGAAATGATCGTGATACATTTTTTAGTTCATATCGCCCATCCCTACCAGGTAGGGCGTTTTTGTTATTGCTATATGTGCAGCATTTAAACATGACATCATTTAACCTCAACTTCAAGAAAGTACACAAACTAGTGTGTTCTAAAATGCTCATGCTGGCATTTTTCTTTCTTACTACCATCTCTCTCTTTTTTGTCCTTCATTCATACATCAAGCAGAGAAAATTATTATCATCCAAAGATTTATGAAATACAGTATATCAATGTAAAACTGTCTTCAGTTTTTTTCTTTCAACTGAGCTTTTCTCTTTTTTGAAAAAGGACCTGATGTCCACGGTTGGTAAATCACAAAAAATAGTATATATAGCCTACTGTATATTTATATATATATATATATATATATATATATATATATATATATATTTCAAAAGTTAGTAAAAATGAATTATAGATTTAAGGAAATTTATTTGGCTTAGCCCATTACTGTACTTATTTCATAAACCAATGCTAAACACAGCATGTTACTATTTCAATACGTTCACTCATCTTGTTGAAGCGATCGCATCTGTGCTCACTGCATGATGACATAATGACATCTGACTGTTATAAAAGTTACAAGGGAAAAGTAACGGACACGCCATCGTCATTCATGGTTTACATATGACCACTAGCTACCAGATGAACGTTAGATTAACGTCCTCTGATGCTCTGAATCAATGAGCATGTGGGAGCTGCTGCAGGCTGCACTGCGCACCGCACCGCAATAGAAGGCACGCGCGGCACTCAAAAGCCACAGGTTTGGACCAGACCAAGTTTAGAGAGGGGGGAGCCTAGTGACGACATGCAGCGTCCCCTTTTTATTACGTTTTGCATTTATTGTAGTTGATGAGAAACTACCAAATCTAAAATAATAAAAAGCAAACAAAAGAAACTTCAAAAAAGATCCGGGCTTTTGAAGAATCATGCCCCCCTTCCCCCAGAACTATGTTCTGGGGGGGGGGCAAGATGGAGCAGCAGCGTCAGGGCAAGAGAAAAGGTTGAGCAGAGAGGGAAAGACTTCAGAGGAAGAAAAATACACAGCAACAGACGGAGAAAAGGGCATCAACATAACTGACATGTTTGTCAGTCAGGGAGGGGGTGAGATATAAACACACAACCGGTGAAAAGTGACCACAGATGCACACACATCCATCCAGCTAGCTTGACGCTAAGCCGATGAGCTAAAACTAGCCTTAATTATAAAAAAAAAAAGTTTTAAACTGTCAGTCAGTCATTTTCTGTACCGCTCATCCAGTTCAGGGTGGCGGGGGTCGCTGGAGCCTATCCAGCTATTATCAGAGAGGCAGGTTCACCTGGACAGGTAACCAGTCTGTCACAGGACCAACACAGACAGACAGACAAACATTCACACTCACATTCATACCTAGGAGCAATTTAGAGTGATCAGTTAACCTAACATGTTTTAAATTGTAACAAAGGATATTGTAGATTTTAGCTCCGTTAACTATACAGATGCAAGATGATATATGATTATTACGAATATTGAAATCGTAGTATATTTTATTTAACTTTTATTTAAGCAGGTAAAAAAAAAGATTGAGATCAAGAAAATATGAACAGAGCCAGTGCATATGAAACTGTCAGTTTCTGAATCCAAATATCTGGGAAATCATGGCTTTTGGATTATTTTATTTATGTATTTATTAATTTATTTTTAGCAAAGATGGAGAAGGGAGCAGTAGCAGTACTGTCAGCAGCATGAGTGCTGCAAGAACTCCTGCGGTTACAGCAGCAGCAGCAGTGAGGAATCACAGCAAGAACCTGCAGGTAGAATTTAAGTACAAACCAAACATGCTGCTGATGGTTTTAGAAAAATTAATATTATAACCTGTTAGATCATAAATAGGCTGAGTATTAAGTTTAGGTGGATGACGGTGTCATTTTATTTGTATCCAGGTGTGTCTAACCTCAGCAAATGGTTTCATCAGTTCATCCAATCATGTAAGACATGAAACAAAGGTGCAGTACTAAGTTCAGGAAGTAGTGGATCTGTGCATAAAGCCCATTGTACAGACTGCACATTTAACCATGTTGTAGTTGATTAAGTAGAATTTCAGTTTATGTGATTTGCATGCAGGATGTTGCAGCACAACAAATGTTTATTTTGTAAGAGAAAGAAAAAGCTGTGTGGCCTCATGTGGAGCCTTTGTTTTATTATTTTACAGTTTTACATCTGTAGGAGCCCGGCCAGATTCACTCTTAGTGTTTTGGTGGAGGTGGCCTGGGATGGAGCAAATTCCCGGCCTGAATGACTGTCCCAGTCCGCCCCCGGTTACAGACAATAAGGATTTCATGGATGAAGATGCAGCATGACTGCGTGGAGAGTTAAACATGCAGAGATCGTTATCAGACCACGGATAGAAGTTCTTTCATTTCCCGACAGTTGTCATTTCTGCTGTTACAGTTACACATCACAGCCAATCATCTACATACACGAGCTGATCCGTCCGCACGTGTGACATCATCAGCCGTATGAGACAGTTGGAGGTCCTGTCGCTCTGTTTACGACATGCTTTGGCCTGATTACTTGACTTTACATTGTCTGTCTCTGGGTAAATGGTCAAGGTGCATGTGTGTCGTGTGGTAACTGGGGGTTCAGTTCCTAGTGGGACTTTTTCATGTTTCCATTCGCATTCCCCTCAAAACAGATCAGCTATTGTTTATTGGCATCCGTTTTTTTTTGCAAATAGTTTTTTTTTTTTCATTGGAGATGCAGGGCATTTGAGAAATGCAACAATTATATTTCATGTTAATGCTGCCGACAAGCGCGCCTCTCCCTCACGGGATCGGTTCTGCCTATAACATCATTGTGATTGTAGGACAGCATTTAAACATAAACCTTCTCCCATGGATGTTATCGATCCATTCAATGGCGAATGCAGCCCCGCCCTCGCGTCTACGTTGCCATGGTGATTAGTCGAATCGGGGCTCCATTGATGCTGGCTTTTTACCATTGTAGCGCATGTATCAAACCCCGGGTTGAACTACCCTGAGTTGATTAAACCAACTCAAACCAGCTGTTCTAGGACCGAAAACTCAGAGTTTCGTATCTCTGAGTATCAACTCAGAGTTCAGAGTTACACTCAGAGTTTGTTAAACCTGCTTCGTGTAACGGACCCCTGGTCTTTTGAACTCCAACGGATCAGCTGTTAAACTTCCTACTTCCACCTCCAAATTGACGTTTAACTTTAGCCTGCAGCAGTGAAGCAGAATCAGGACTCCGCTGCAGCTAGAAGACCTGTGTGCTGTTTACTGGTGAAGCTTGAAGCAAATCAGGCTGAGTCAGACAATTTCTCTAACTTTCTCTGCTCCTGCATTTCTTCCCGCCCACTGTAAACATCACCACGTCTCTGCGTATCCAGACAGAACTGTCCAAACAAACACTGTCATCTTATTTAAAAAGCCATCAACGATCTTGCAGCCACCAATTGCCGACCACGGCGGTTACCAACCATGAGAAAAGGCATCTTCATTGTGCTTCACTACCATGCGTTTGGCTCAGGATGCAAAAAAAAATATTTTTGTCATTGCACACACATCATTGCACACACATATACACTATTGCACACATATACATCACTGCACACACATATACACTATTGCACACACATCATTGCACACATACATCACTGCACACATTCATCATTGCACACACATATACACTATTGCACACACATACATCACTGCACACATATACACTATTGCACACACATATACACTATTGCACACATACATCACTGCACACACATATACACTATTGCACACATACATCACTGCACACACATATAGACTATTGCACACACATACATCACTGCACACACATACACACTATTGCACACATACATCACTGCACACACATATACACTATTGCACACATACATCACTGCACAAATATACACTATTGCACACATACATCACTGCACACATATACACTATCGCACACATACATCACTGCACACACATATACACTATTGCACACACATACATCACTGCACACACATATACACTATTGCACACATACATCACTGCACACACATATACACTATTGCACACATACATCACTGCACATATATACACTATTGCACACATACATCACTGCACACATATACACTATCGCACACATACATCACTGCACACACATATACACTATTGCACACACATACATCACTGCACACACATATACACTATTGCACACATACATCACTGCACACACATATACACTATCGCACACATACATCACTGCACACACATATACACTATTGCACACACATACATCACTGCACACACATATACACTATTGCACACATACATCACTGAACACACATATAAATTATTGCACACATATACATCACTGCACACATATACACTATTGCACACACACACATCACTGCACACACATATACACTATTGCACACATACATCACTGCACACACATATACACTATTGCACACATACATCACTGCACACACACATATACACTATTGCACACACATACATCACTGCACACATATACACTATTGCACACACATACATCACTGCACACACATATACACTATTGCACACATACATCACTGCACACACATATACACTATCGCACACATACATCACTGCACACACATATACACTATTGCACACATACATCACTGCACACACATATACTCTATTGCACACATACATCACTGCACACACATATACACTATTGCACACATACATCACTGCACACACATACACACTATTGCACACACATACATCACTGCACACACATATACACTATTGCACACATACATCACTGCACACACATATACACTATCGCACACATACATCACTGCACACACATTGACACTATTGCACACATACATCACTGCACACACATATACACTATTGCACACATACATCACTGCACACACATATACACTATTGCACACATACATCACTGCACATATATACAGTATTGCACACATACATCACTGCACGCATATACACTATCGCACACATACATCACTGCACACACATATACACTATTGCACACACATACATCACTGCACACACATATACACTCTTGCACACACATACATCACTGCACACACATATACACTATTTCACACACATACATCACTGCACACACATATACACTCTTGCACACACATACATCACTGCACACATATATACACTATCGCACACATACATCACTGCACACACATATACACTATTGCACACATACATCACTGCACACACATATACTCTATTGCACACATACATCACTGCACACACATATAATACACTATTGCACACATACATCACTGCACACACATACACACTATTGCACACACATACATCACTGCACACACATATACACTATTGCACACATACATCACTGCACACACATATACACTATCGCACACATACATCACTGCACACACATTGACACTATTGCACACATACATCACTGCACACACATATACACTATTGCACACATACATCACTGCACACACATATACACTATTGCACACATACATCACTGCACATATATACAGTATTGCACACATACATCACTGCACGCATATACACTATCGCACACATACATCACTGCACACACATATACACTATTGCACACACATACATCACTGCACACACATATACACTCTTGCACACACATACATCACTGCACACACATATACACTATTTCACACACATACATCACTGCACACACATATACACTCTTGCACACACATACATCACTGCACACATATATACATCATTGCACACACATACATCACTGCACACACATATACACTATTGCACACACATACATCATTGCACACACATATACACTATTGCACACATACATCACTGTACACACATATACACTATTGCACACATACATCACTGCACACACATATACACTATTGCACACACATACATCACTGCACACATTCATCATTGCACACACATACATCACTGCACACACATATACACTATTGCACACATATACACCACTGCACACACATATACACTATTGCACACACATACATCACTGCACACACATATACACTATTGCACACATACATCACTGCACACACATATAAATCATTGCACACATATACATCACTGCACACATATACACTATTGCACACACACACATCACTGCACACACATATACACTATTGCACACATACATCACTGCACACATATACACTATTGCACACATACATCACTGCACACACATAGGCACTATTGCACACATACATCACTGCACACACATATACACTATTGCACACATACATCACTGCACACATGTACACTATTGCACACATACATCACTGCACACACATATACATTATTGCACACATACATCACTGCACACACATATACACTATTGCACACATACATCATTGCACACACATACATCACTGCACACACAAATACACTATTGCACACATACATCACTGCACACACATATACACTATTGCACACACATACAACACTGCACACACATATACACTATTGCACGAACATACATCACTGCACACACATATACACTCTTGCACACATACATCACTGCAGACACATATACATCATTGCACACACATACATCACTGCACACACATATACATTATTGCACACATACATCACTGCACACACATATACACTATTGCACACATACATCACTGCACACACATATACACTATTGCACACACATGCATCACTGCACACACATATACACTCTTGCACACACATACATCACTGCACACACATATACATCATTGCACACACATACATCACTGCACACACATATACACTATTGCACACACATATATCACTGCACACACATATACACTATTGCACACACATACATCACTGCACACACATATACACTATTGCACACATACATCACTGCACACATATACACTATTGCACACACATACATCACTGCACACACATATACACTATTGCACACACATACATCACTGCACACATATACACTATTGCACACACATACATCACTGCACACACATATACACTCTTTCACACACATACATCACTGCACACACATATACACTATTGAACACACATACATCACTGCACACACATATATACACTATTGCACACATACATCACTGCACACACATATACACTATTGCACACATAAACATCACTGCACACACATATACATCATTGCACACACACATACATCACTGCACACACATATACACTCTTGCACACACATATACACTATTGCACACATACATCACTGCACACAGATATACACTATTGCACACATACATCACTGCACACACATATACACTATTGCACACATACATCACTGCACACACATATACACTATTGCACACACAATACATCACTGCACACACATATACCCTATTGCACACATACATCACTGCACACACATATACACTATTGCACACATACATCACTGCACACATATACACTATTGCACACACATACATCACTGCACACACATATACACTATTGCACACATACATCACTGCACACACATATACACTATTGCACACATATACATCACTGCACACAGATATACACTATTGCACACATACATCACTGCACACACATATACACTTTTGCACACATACATCACTGCACACACATATACACTATCACACACATACATCACTGCACACACATATACACTATTGCACACATAAACATCACTGCACACATTCAATATTGCACACACATACATCACTGCACACACATATACACTATTGCACACATAAACATCACTGCACACATTCATCATTGCACACACATACATCACTGCACACACATACACTATTGCACAGACATACATCACTGCACACACATATACACTATTGCACACACATACATCACTGCACACACATATACACTATTGCACACACATACATCACTGCACACACATATACACTGTTGCACACACATACATCACTGCACACACATATACACTATTGCACACACATACATCACTGCACACACATATACACTATTGCACACACATACATCACTGCACACACATATACACTATTGCACACACATACATCACTGCACACATATACACTATTGCACACATAAACATCACTGCACACATACATCATTGCACACACATATACATCACTGCACACATATACATCATTGCACACATATACATCACTGCACACATTCATCATTGCACACACAAACATCATTGCACACACATCATTGCACACACATACATCACCGCACACACATATACACTATTGCACACACATACATCATTGCACACACATACATCACTGCACACACATATACACTATTGCACACACATACATCACTGCACACACATATACACTATTGCACACATTCATCATTGCACACACATACATCATTGCACACACATATACACTATTGCACACACATACATCACTGCACACACATATACATTATTGCACACATTCATCATTGCACACACATACATCATTGCACACACATACATCATTGCACACACATACATCATTGCACACACATATACACTATTGCACACACATACATCACTGCACACACATATACACTATTGCACACATATACATCATTGTGGAGCGGCTCCTCAATGAACAGTTTGAGATGTCAGGGTAAGCTTTAACATTCCAACAAGTTGTAGAAAAATCATGGCATCTGATGTTCTGGACATCCCCTCCACCCCCACGCCATCCAGAGAGATTCTCCTGTCGGCTTTATTGTAAACAAAGTGAGGAGTGCATCTGTCCTGATAACATGATTCCCTGACACACAACTTCTAAAGAATCAGATGGTAACAGGTACTGTAGAGCAGGGTTCTTTCTGTGGCAGGATTTACTAACTTATTTATTTAGATCACAGCTTGTTTTATTTTGGGACATTATAAACTTCACTTGAAGACTGTGCAGCAGTGCAACATAATCACTTTTTTGCTGCTCACTCTGACCCATGTACCTCTAAGTAAACTCTAACCAAGGATACCTCTTAGTAAACTCTAACCTATGGATACCTCTAAGTAAACTCTGACCCATGTACCTCTAAGTAAACTCTGACCCATGTACCTCTAAGTAAACTCTAACCTATGGATACCTCGAAGTAAACTCTGACCCATGTACCTCTAAGTAAACTCTAACCAAGGATACCTCTAAGTAAACTCTAACCTATGGATACCTCTAAGTAAACTCTGACCCATGTACCTCTAAGTAAACTCTGACCCATGTACCTCTAAGTAAAATCTAACCAAGGATACCTCTAAGTAAACTCTAACCTATGGATACCTCTAAGTAAACTCTGACCCATGTACCTCTAAGTAAACTCTGACCCATGTACCTCTAAGTAAACTCTAACCTATGGATACCTCTAAGTAAACTCTGACCCATGTACCTCTAAGTAAACTCTGACCTATGGTTACCTCTTAGTAAACTCTGACCAATGTACCTCTAAGTAAACTCTGACCCATGTACCTCTAAGTAAACTCTGACCCATGTACCTCTTAGTAAACTCTGACCCATGTACCTCTAAGTAAACTCTGACCCATCTACCTCTAAGTAAACTCTGACCCATCTACCTCTAAGTAAACTCTGACCCATCTACCTCTAAGTAAACTCTGACCCATGTATATCTAAGTAAACTCTAACCTATGGATACCTCTAAGTAAACTCTGACCCATCTACCTCTAAGTAAACTCTGACCCATGTACATCTAAATAAACTCTAACCTATGGATACCTCTAAGTAAACTCTGACCTATGGATACCTCTAAGTATTCTCTAACCTATGGATACCTCTAAGTAAACTCTAACCAAGGATACCTCTAAGTAAACTCTGACCAAGGATACCTCTTAGTAAACTCTAACCTATGGATACCTCTAAGTAAACTCTGACCCATGTACCTCTAAGTAAACTCTGACCCATGTACCTCTAAGTAAAATCTAATCAAGGATACCTCTAAGTAAACTCTAACCTATGGATACCTCTAAGTAAACTCTGACCCATGTACCTCTAAGTAAACTCTAACCTATGGATACCTCTAAGTTAACTCTGACCGATGTACCTCTAAGTAAACTCTGACCTATGGATACCTTTAAGTAAACTCTCACCCATGTACCTCTAAGTAAACTCTGACCTATGGTTACCTCTTAGTAAACTCTGACCCATGGATACCTCTAAGTAAACTCTGACCCATGTACCTCTAAGTAAACTCTGACCCATGGATACCTCTAAGTAAACTCTGACCCATGTATCTCTTAGTAAACTCTGACCAATGTACCTCTCAGTAAACTCTGACCTATGGATACCTCTAAGTAAACTCTGACCCATGGATACCTCTAAGTAAACTCTGACCCATGGATACCTCTAAGTAAACTCTGACCCATGTACCTCTTAGTAAACTCTGACCCATGTACCGCTAAGTAAACTCTGACCCATGTACCTCTAAGTAAACTCTGACCCATGTACCTCTAAGTAATCTCTAACCAAGGATACCTCTAAGTAAACTCTAACCTATGGATACCTCTAAGTAAACTCTGACCCATGTACCTCTAAGTAAACTCTGACCCATGTACCTCTAAGTAAAATCTAACCAAGGATACCTCTAAGTAAACTCTAACCTATGGATACCTCTAAGTAAACTCTGACCCATGTACCTCTAAGTAAACTCTAACCTATGGATACCTCTAAGTTAACTCTGACCCATGTACCTCTAAGTAAACTCTGACCTATGGTTACCTCTTAGTAAACTCTGACCCATGTACCTCTAAGTAAACTCTGACCCATGTACCTCTAAGTAAACTCTGACCCATGTACCTCTTAGTAAACTCTGACCCATGTACCTCTAAGTAAACTCTGACCCATCTACCTCTAAGTAAACTCTGACCCATCTACCTCTAAGTAAACTCTGACCCATGTATATCTAAGTAAACTCTAACCTATGGATACCTCTAAGTAAACTCTGACCCATCTACCTCTAAGTAAACTCTGACCCATGTACATCTAAGTAACTCTAACCTATGGATACCTCTAAGTAAACTCTGACCTATGGATACCGCTAAGTATTCTCTAACCTATGGATACCTCTAAGTAAACTCTGACCCACGTACCTCTAAGTAAACTCTAACCTATGGATACCTCTAAGTAAACTCTGACCCATGTACCTCTAAGTAAACTCTAACCTATCGATACCTCTAAGTAATCTCTGACCCATGTACCTCTTAGTAAACTCTGACCTATGGATACCTCTAAGTAAACTCTGACCTATGGATACCTCTAAGTAAACTCTGACCCATGGATACCACTAAGTAAACTCTGACCCATGTACCTCTAAGTAATCTCTTACCTATGGATACCTCTAAGTAAACTCTGACCCATGTACCTCTAAGTAAACTCTGACCTATGGATACCTTTACAAACTCTGACCCATGTACCTCTAAGTAAACTCTGACCCATGGATACCTCTAAGTAAACTCTGTCCCATGGATACCTCTAAGTAAACTCTGACCCATGTACCTCTAAGTAAACTCTGACCCATGTACCTCTAAGTTAACTCTGACCCATGTATACCACTAAGTAAACTCTGACCTATGAATACCTCTAAGTAAACTCTGACCCATGGATACCTCTAAGTAAACTCTGACCCATGTACCTCTAAGTAAACTCTGACCCATGTACCTCTAAGTAAACTCTAACCTATGGATACCTCTAAGTAAACTCTGACCCATGTACCTCTAAGTAAACTCTGACCCATGTACTTCTAAGTAAACTCTGACCCATGTACCTCTAAGTAAACTCTAACCTATGGATACCTCTAAGTAAACTCTGACCCTTGCGAACCACTAGGTAAACTCTGACCCATGGATACCTCTAAGTAAACTCTGACCCATGTACCTCTAAGTAAACTCTGACCTATGGATACCTCTAAGTAAACTCTGACCGATGTACCTCTAAGTAAACTCTGACCTATGGATACCTTTAAGTAAACTCCCACCCATGTACCTCTAAGTAAACTCTGACCTATGGTTACCTCTTAGTAAACTCTGACCCATGGATACCTCTAAGTAAACTCTGACCCATGTACCTCTAAGTAAACTCTGACCCATGGATACCTCTAAGTAAACTCTGACCCATGTATCTCTTAGTAAACTCTGACCAATGTACCTCTCAGTAAACTCTGACCTATGGATACCTCTAAGTAAACTCTGACCCATGGATACCTCTAAGTAAACTCTGACCTATGGATACCTCTAAGTAAACTCTGACCCATGTACCTCTTAGTAAACTCTGACCCATGTACCTCTAAGTAAACTCTGACCCATGTACCTCTAAGTAAACTCTGACCTATGGATACCTCTAAGTAAACTCTGACCCATGTACCTCTAAGTAAACTCTGACCTATGGATACCTCTAAGTAAACTCTGACCCTTGCGAACCACTAAGTGAACTCTGACCCCTGCGTATCTTTAAGTAAACTCTGACTCTGCAAACCTCTAAGTAAACTCTTACCTTGCGTACCGGGGGGAAGGACTGCTTTACACCCCTAAAAGGTTTGCAGAATAATCATAGCATGTGGTGTCCTGTACAACATTGTGCTGAGGAACGCCTTTCAGTTCAGACCACTTCTTTTTAACTTATTAAACAGATCTCTCTGTCACACTTTCGTCATTCACCACCACAACAATGTGCGGCCACTCAGCAGACTTTCTTTTATCTGTGATTCTTCCCCTGTGACACAGATACAATATTTTCACTAGCCTCCACCTCACAAGCAAACACTTCCACTTCATTCTCGGCAAAATAACATTTTCTTGACTCTTGATCAGCTGGTTTATTTATATGCAGAAATATCCACAAGGTGCTTTCCATTGGCCATTTCTGGTAGAATGTGGATGTGTAGGGGGTGGGGCCAAATTAACCTGTGCAAACTTCTAGGAAGTGTGATTGATACAGGGAAAATTGCTTGAACCTGTTTTTTATGTTGTTTTTTAGCACACGCAAACTTTTGGTTTTGGGTGTACGTACACTTATAAATGAGACCCCAGATGTTTATCTCCTGTTGATTATTTCCATTTATATTTTTTTACTGATGCTTCAGCTAAAGGAGCAGAAAGTAGAGACTAGATATTAGATGTTGTCGGGGAGTGAGATTGTGATAATGTGTATGAGGAAGAGTGTGATTATGATCAGGTGTGTTTTGTTGTATGTACAGATGTATGTATATAAGTATGTATACATACTTGTGATCAGAAATTTTTCTATTGTTATTACATAAAGCACTTTGTACTGCTTTGGTATGAAAGGTGCTTTTAAATAAAGTTTGATTTAATTTGATGTATTTGTTACAAGAATAATATGATATGCCAGAAAACTGGATGTGATATGAGTTCCAGTCTAAAACCAGGAAAACCAGTAATGTGACTGGATGTCTGACACAACATCACTGGGACTCGTGTTAATCAGAGACAAGCATCACAGTCTGGTGGAGGAACTATCAACGACTATATTGACTTATCTGAAGAGGATACTGTACATGTTCCTCTGACAACGAGCCACTGACCTGAAGGCCCTGCTAAATGAGAAGAAGAGGGTCTTGAGATCAGGGGACAAAGACGCTCTGAAACAGGTCCAGAAAGACCTGAGGAGAGAGATAAGAAGGGGAAAAGACAGCTGCAGGAGGAAGCTGGTGTCTGATGAGGCCTAGATAGCCTGATTACCATCTCTGGCCATGGGGGGGGGCTCACCAACTGATCTTACAAACAAACCTGTTCCACAATCCTGCTTGCAAACTTTGTGAATGTGGCAGTCATGAAAAATCTGGTTTTTGTATCAAACATTCAGGACTCACGAACATCTGAGAGCAGACATGTTTGAATGTCAGTGTTTGTGCCAGTTTCTGTTGTTTAGTTCATTAGAATAAGATAATAATAATCACAGTAATGATTTGGTGAGATTTTTAGGGAACTTATAGAAAATTTGGTCATTTTAAAATAAAGAGCAAAATATTGTAGATGGTGTCCAAAGATGGTAAAAAGATGGCGTAGTATCTACTTCCGTCACCTGCTGGTTTCTGAAGAGCTAAAAGTGAGGCCAGTTGGGTGTTCCCAACGTCGCCATCTTTGCTGCGTTGCCTGTTTCGTCACTCCCGATGGTACCAGATGTGCTTGGGTTACCAGATCGGCTTGGGGGCCTGCGCTTGCCGAGCTGAACTCAGGGGTAGAGGGAGAAGGCGGGGATTTGATGTGATGTCTGTAATATTTTAGGATTCAGGATTTTCATAAATACACAAAACTGATCCATGTTGACGATTTCATCCATTTTTATTCATCCTTCCGCCCTCATATCCCACCCTTCCTCACATACCCATAGTCACCTCTCAGTGGTGTTTACGCTCTCATCTGTCAAGAGTTGGTACTACATTATCAGTTAATTGAGCATGCGTTTTACTTAAGGTTAAAAATCCATCATGTCTATATAAGTGTTTTTAAGGTCTACTTTGTAACAAAAAGAATAAGGGAACTTTGCATCATTCATTCATTTTCTGTACCACTTATCCAGTTCAGGGTCGGGGGTTGCTAGAGCCTATCCCAACTATTATCAGGCGAGAGGTAGGTACACCTGGACAGGTCACTAGTCTGTCGCAGGGCCAACATGGAGACAGATAAGCATTCACACTCACTCCTAGGGACTTAGAGTGACCACTTAACATCATGTCTTTGGATGGTGGGAGGAAGCTGGAGTACCCGGAGAGAACCCACGCATACACAGGAGAACATGCAAACTCCACACAGGAAAGAACTGTTCAAACCCCTCCACAGCCAAGACTTGAACTAGTGACCTTCTTACTGTGAGGCTGCAGCGTTAACCACCACGCCACTGCGCAGCCCTGTCCATATCAACGATTACTAAATTCTGTGCTACATGTGCATTGTTTACTTAAATTACAATTATGGGCACTGCTATAAAGTAACACTGTAATGTTAATACATGCCACCAGGGGGCTGCAGTCTTAGGGGAAGCAAAATAGTTGTGCAGCTGTCCAGTGAAGAAGTACTGAGCAGAGTGGTTTAGCCTCCAGGATGTTCCTTTCAGTGTCCAACAATAAAGTTTGTTCGCCGATGAAGACGCTGTCCCTCCTTCCCTACGGTTCAGGATATTACATATGGCGACGAGGATAAAACAAAGAAAAGACTGATTTGGATTTGGCTAAGTGAAGTTTAGCAAGCTGCGGTTTACCACCATACAGCAAGGTCGGTGTTCAGAGGGCTATGGCTACTACAGTGGGCTCGGTGGCGCCTTTCGACAGCGGATTACAATCCTGGGAGGAATATTGGGAGATCTTGGATAATTTTTTCGTGGCAAATGGCGTCGACAACGAGAGCAAGAAACGAGCCGTGCTGTTGAGTTGCGTGGGCGCCCAGACCTACACGCTGATGAGAAACCTGCTCAGTCCTGACACGCCGGGAGATCGTTCACACACCGAATTGGTGAGGTTGTTGAAGAATCATTTTCACCCCAAACCAAGTGAAATAGTACAGCAGTGGAAGTTTAATACGAGGAATAGAAAGCCGGAAGAGAGTGTAAGTGATTACGTGGCGGAGCTGAGGAAGTTCGCACTGGACTGTAATTTTGGAGATACACTGACTGTAATGCTGAGAGATCGTTTGGTTTGTGGAGTTAATGATGACAGAATACAGCGCAGATTGTTGCCAGAGGAGGGTTTGACTTTTGAGAGGGCGCTCAAGTTTGCTCAAGCTATGGACGCTGCTGACAGAGACGTTGTGAATTTGCGAGGCATGACGGAGCGTTCGAGGTTCGACAGGGGAACGGGATTTGTGAACAAGATGGAGGACACACGCACGAAACCCTTGCAGGACTACAAAAAGTGCTATAGATGTGGCGGGACAAACCACTTGGCCAAAGACTGCAGGTTTGCCGCGGAAAAGTGCCACAATTACGGCAAGGTGGGACACATTAAGAGAGCCTGCAGAATGAGAACGGATAAAGGAGAGAGAGAGAAACGTTTTAAAGGTGGGAGAGACAGACAAGGGAAACATGCACACTTCTTGGAAGAGGATGATGATAATGAGAGTGAAAATGAAGTCGCAGCTCTGTACCACATGAAGGCAAGTTATGTGACAGTGTACAACATGCATGATGAGATGATCATTCCAAGGGAGGAACCTATCAGAAAAGAACTAAAGGTAAATGGGAAAAATGTAACATATGAAGTGGACACTGGCTGTGGTTACACCATCATGTCAAAGAGAACATTTGAAAAGCTAAGTGATGGCAAAACCAAGCCCAAACTAGTCAGGTGTGGCATAAAACTGCGAACATATGGTGGCCACAGGGTGCCCATGTTGGGAGCTGCCAAGGTTAGAGTAGAACACAGAGGCATAGTAAAGATGCTGGCAGTGGTGGTGGTCAAGGGTTCAGGGACCAGTCTGCTGGGCCGTGGTTGGATTAAAGCACTCAAACTAGACTTGCAACCTGTACATAACATAGAAGGTGGAGAAGATGCCTTGCAGGAGTTGCTGGAAAGACACGAAATAGTATTGAAGGAGGAGTTAGGGATGCTGAAAGACTTCAAAGCAAAGATTCATGTTGCTAGTGATGCAAAACCCTGCTTCTATAAGCCACGATCAGTCCCTTTTGCTATGAAAAAGATACAAGGTATCACCCATTGAGCAGTATCCCATTCCAAGAATGGAGGACATGATAGCAAGTTTATCGGGAGGAGAGAAGTACACAAAGTTAGACATGAGCCATGCATACCAACAGGTTGTGCTGGATGAAGAATCCAAAAAGTACGTCACAGTGAACACACACAAAGGACTGTTCACATACACTCGTCTACCATTTGGTGTAAGTTCGAGTCCAGCCATTTTTCAGCGCACCATTGAGAGTGTGCTCCAGGGAATCTCAAATGTTGCAGTGTATCTGGATGATATCATTCTGACGGGGAAGGAGGACAAAGATCACCTCCAGACGCTGGATCAAGTGCTGCAGCGTTTGGAGAATGCAGGGCTGCGCTTAAAAAGGAGTAACTGTCAGTTTTTGAAGGATGAAGTGACCTTTTTAGGACACCGTGTGGACAAAACAGGACTTCATTCTTTACCAGCCAAAGTGAAAGCGGTGCAGGAGGCACCATCCCCACAGTCAGTGACAGAACTCAAAGCTTATTTGAGTTTGTTAAACTTTTACAATAAGTTCCTGCCGAACCTATCCACCCTGCTGGCCCCATTACACAAACTGCTGAGGAAGAATGAACCGTGGTGCTGGGGTCCCGGACAAGAAGGAGTTTTCCAAAAGTCAAAAGAACTGTTGCAGTCAAGCAGTGTGTTGGTACACTATGATGAAAAGAAAGAACTGATACTTTCCTGTGACGCATCCCCCTATGCAGTGGGAGCCGTGTTAGCTCACCGCATCCCAGACTGTCAGGAGAAACCTATTGGTTTCACATCCCGTACATTAGCTGTGTCAGAAAAGAACTATTCTCAGCTTGATATGGAAGGGTTAGCTGTTATTTTTGGTGTACAGTATTTTCATAAGTGTGTGTATGGAAGGAAGTTTATGATAATCACAGATCATAAGCCATTGATAAGCTTGTTTCATAAGATGAAAGCTGTACCTCAGATGGCCTCACAGAGGATAATGAGATGGGCAGTGCTGCTCCGAGCAAATGAGTACGTCATCAAGTACAGAGAGGGTAACAACAACAGTAACGCTGATGGTCTGAGTCGGCTTCCCCTGCCAGAGAAATCCACTAATTCATCGACATCAGAGGAACACATGTTAATGTTGGATCAAGAGCAGGCCCCCTTGACAACATCAGAACAGCTACAAAAGTGGACGACTAAAGATCCCATACTCTCCAGAGTACGCAACTATATTCTGAGAGGTTGGCCTAGCAACCAAGACAGTGACTTTAACCCTTACACAGCGACAGCATGAGCTGAGTGTGCAGGATGGCTGCGTGCTGTGGGGAGCTCGCATTGTGATACCAAAAGAGGACGGTCCCTTATGCTGGATCAACTACACCAGTCACACCCTGGAATGAGCCGCATGAAGGGTCTGGCAAGGAGTTACATGTGGTGGCCTCACATGGACAATGACATTGAGAATAAGGTAAAGTTATGCACCACATGCCAAGAACACAGACACACACCCCCAAAGTGCCCAACCCCACCCCTGGGAGTGGCCTGAGCAACCATGGAGAAGGCTGCATATAGACTATGCAGGCTCTATTATGGGTAAAATGTTCCTGGTGATGGTGGCTGCCCATTCAAAATGGCTAGATGTGTACCCAGTGGCTTCAGCAACATCGACAGCCACAATAAACTGTCTGAGGAACAGTTTCAGTACGCACGGCATCCCAGAAATGGTTGTATCTGACAATGCCCAGTGTTTTGTTAGTGAACAAACCAAAGAGTTTATGACAAGAAACGGGATCACTCACATGACATCAGCTCCGTACCACCCCCTCGTCTAATGGCTTAGCTGAAAGAGCTGTTCAGACCTTCAAGGAACTTTTAAAAAAGAGCACTGGGGACACAGTGGAGACGAAGTTAAACAGAGCTCTGTTTAGCTACCGCATTACACCACAATCAACAACTGGAAAGTCTCCAGCAGAGCTAATGATGGGGAGGAGGTTGAGATGCACACTCAATCTCATGCATCCAGATCTGAAACGGAAGGTTGCAGCAAAACAAGCAAACCAAAGACTGTACCATGATAAACACGCCAAAGAGCGCAACTTTGTGGTGGGAGATCCTGTTTATACAAGAAACTATGGAAGTGGACCAAAATGGATACCAGGATTAATACAAGAGCTGACAGGACCCGTTTCCTACACAGTACTGGTGGGAAATGGAAAAGTAATTAGGCGACACGTGGATCAGCTGTTTAGCTGACTGAAGTCAAACATGCCTGAGGTCATACAGGAGGAGCACCTGACATTTTCACCCATGAACGGCCCAGGATTCTGAGCATGTGGTGGCCTCACCACATCCTGCCCCTTTCTGAGCAGGATTACCAACTCTGGCTTTAATACAGTGATACCGCATACGGCAACATTTCCGCTCTTATGACATGAAGGCTAGCCGGTACATGTCCACTACAGCTGCGAGGTAAAAGAGCGAAACGTTTGTCTGAATGCAAATGGTATAAAGGATGAAGTCTGCACTGTTACAGCTTTCCAGAGCAAGTCTGGAAGGAGCTGTAGTGTAAAGTGCTTTAAGTGGTCAGCAAAATGGGTAAAAACGCGCTGTAAGTGCATCCATTTACCATCACTGGGAAATATTTGGCATGGGTGCAATAAAAGTTTGGTTACACACTTCAAATATTTATAATAATGATTTAATAATCATTTCTTTTTTTTAAACCGAAATAAAAGTATTCTTTCATTCATTCAAAATGAAAATTCGGTTTCCAGCAAAGATCATTTACTTACTAGAAATGAGAACACTATGTTGCATGTTATAAATCTGGCACAATATGAAACATTTAACTTTTTATTGATATTGCATAATCATATTTCCTCAACAGAGTTGATTTATTTGAAAGATTTAGTGAAATATGTGTACAGGGTTCCCACTCTTGAAGTTATTTTTCAGGACTTTTCCAGGACGTTTTCAGGACTCAAGCGGCGACGAAGCGGCGACGAAGTGGACACAAAGAGGCCATGAAGCGCCATGAAGTAGAGGGAGGAAAAAAAATTTCCAGGACAACCTAAGCTTGTCCAGGACATTTTACAATTTTTCTCATTTTCCATGGTTTTTTCCATGACTGGAAAAATGTTCAATAATTTTCCAGGTTTTCCAGGACGTGTGGGAACCCTGGTGTAGTCAGTGACTGCAGCTGTCAAACTCGTTGTTTTACACCTCAAGATCCTCCTCAAATCCATATCTAAGGTGGGTTTATTTTAATCCCCATTTTCAGGATCAAAATGATCCAGATTTGGGCCTTAATTTTTGAAATGCCTGAAAGAGCAAAACATCTGGATCAAAGGTAGGATTGGATTCACAGATCTGGATTTAAATCTTTAGCATAACATCTCATTTGAAATACCAAATTTTTGATCAGATCTGGCAAAAATGTTTGAAATACTGGGCCCAGTTTCTGTTCTCTGGGATGTTAATCACTGAATTCAGAGCCAGCTCTAGACTTCAGGGGGCCCTAAGCAGAATAATGTTTGGAGGCCTTACCCCTTCATACCATGAACAAAGCTTTTGGGTAAGGGCAACACCTTTAACAGGAATTTTGCTTTTTTTTAACCTCATGTCTGTTTTAATATGTCCTTTTATATCTGTGAGTGATGGAAAAAGGAATTTTCAAGGTAGTTTTCAAGATCCAGTATTTATCCGGCAGGCAGCCTGGCAGCAGCCCAGCTAGTAAGTTTTGGGCAACTGGCCCCCCTATCGCCCTGAAAACCTGCTTTTTGTCCACACTGAAGGGCTCGGATAGTCTCAACGAGTGTCCGACATCATACCAGAGAGGAGACATGAACCAAAATATCTACATTACCTGGAGATCACTATTAGTTGAGGCAGATAGCAGAATCCCCCACCAGTGTTTTGACGTGAGTTATCGCACTATTTCGAAACAAGATTTGATTTCCAGCGTCACGAGATTTGGACACAGACACAGACACCAAAACAAATAGCTAGTTTTTTAACATCTCTGGCTCGTCTATTGGTGCATCTAATGCAGGGGTGTCCAAAGTCGGTCCTCAGGGGCCGCTGTCCTGCAGGTTTTCCATGCCTCCCTGCACAAGCACAGCTGGCTCAAATTAAATTAATCTAACAGCCTATGAAGCTTTGCACAAAGACTCATTAATTTGAGTGAGGTGTGTGTTGGAGAAGGGAGACAGAAAACCTGCAGGATTGTGGCTCTGGAGGACCGGAGCTGGACACCACTGGTCTAATGTTTGCATGGACACTTTCTGTCCTGCTTTCACTGCTTGGCGTACCAGTTTTCCTCTATGACTCCTATAACTACAGTATGTATATATGAAGAGTTTATTTGCAAAAACAGTTAACCACCATTCAGAAAAAGCGGAGTTAACTGCTTCTGCAAATAAACTCATTTACTTTTTGAATATTTTCACCAAATCACACTCACATGAAGTAGAGGGTTTTAATGATGTTAAAGGGACGTGAGGCAAGATTAAGAAACGAAACTCGCAACTGCCGCGACTGGCGCTTCAGGTACCTGCAGCCCCCACCAAGCCGTCACGGAGCACAAACTGAAGCTATAATGTTGTTTATACGCTTTTTCTTCGTAGTTCCACTTTTTAGTGTCTTTCAGTTGATCTGGATCGTTTGCTGACGGCAGAAGAATCCATAACTATCACTTACAGTGTTTAAATTTACCGCGACCGTCTTCTTCCTGGATCAGAACTGCTGATGTAGCGTCATTTGACGTCACGTCCGCAGGGCAGCGCGGGAAATTCAGACACCAAATTGCAGCTTTATGCAGCACACAGCCTGTTCAAGGCAACTGAGAGAAACATGGTGGAAACGATATTTTTGGTATTTAGCGCTTCATCACCCATTAGTATGAAAAAAAAGGGACATTTATGTTTGTTTTTTTTTTTAATTCCTGCCTCAAGTCCCTTTAAATGGAGATAGGAGGTTTGTACCCGACAGTGACAAAAAGCAGTTAACTCAGTTTTTTCTAAATGGTGGTTAATTGTTTTTGCAAATAAACTCTTCATGTCTTTTGCTGTGGAAGTCAGGCGTCGCTCCCACTTGGCCACAAACTTAATCACTAACCAGCAATCTCAAGATCCACCTGACTGGATGTAAAACTGGACTTGAAACTGGTTTGCATTCTCTGAAGATAACCTAAGAGGATTTTTGCTGTGAACTGGTGCTAAAACCAACCAGGCCTTTATTCAGGCTTCTCACACACCCTAACCCAGACCGACATTCCAGTGACCATTAAAGCCTCAAAGTGCTGATGAAACGACATTAACTTCAAGTCATTCTGCAATACAACAGAACAAAGTAAGGAGTTCTGTGCAGTTAGAAGTAAATCAGACTTATATTCACGTAAAATCCGATGTTAAAAAGACGCAGCTTGCTTACCATTTAGCCCCTCCATGACATCACAGGTAGAAGCAGTTGCGGTCGGCTCATTGATTTACATGTATAATCAATGCGGTTTGCGTGGTGGATCATCAGCCAATCAGAAGAGTGTGATGATGCTGAAGAATATGGACCGCTTGCGTGAACGTTCTCACAGAGCCGGTCTACTCGGTTCAGCTCCAGCATGCAAAAGACCCCCACTGAGCAGACTGAGAACTGTAAGGAGACCCAGACCAGAACCAAGCAGACCCACAACTGTTAAAGAGCTGCTTTGACCTGCACCAAGTGGGACAAGACCAGCACAGTATAAGGCAGTCAGAAGTGACAATAGGCACTTTCGAACTATAGGTGTTCCTAGAACCTTTTCGGAAACCAGGTGGTTTTTTGCACATTCTGACACATAGGAACCAGGAACCTCGGCCCTCAGCTCCTAGAACCTTTTAGCTCCGACTCCGAGGCAGGGTCTTTTCAGGGTTCCATAGGAACTGAAATACGTAGATGTTTGGTGATTGGTAGAATTGGCAAGCCCCGCCCCTTGCGTGATTTCTGCTTCTTCCGGCCCCGCCATATTTAAAAGTCTCCCAGCTGTTTACCTGTTTACCGAGATCGTAATAACAACAATAACTATTACAACAGGAGTGTACCAATTCATTATCAAATCCATCACAAGGGTACACGTCCCGAATCAATAACTATTCTAAAATGTCCAAAAGCAATTATTTTTGTACTAATTTAATGACCCAAATACAGCTGCAAAGTGTGGCAGTAGGACCCTGGTCAGTCCACTAAAGTGTGAGGGTGTACTTCAACGAAAGGTAAATAAGACGTTAGTAGGGCAGCTTTCCAACAGGGGGCTGTTCCGTTACGTGATACAAATTACCATAACGATGGAAAGCTGGTAAGTTAGTTTTTACTGTAAATGACTCTATCAAGTGTAACTAAGTGCACCCAGGAAGACTCCGCCCTCTTTAGTTGAATATTTCCCATCATGCTTTGTGACTTCTCTGTATGGTCCTGCACCGCGAGTTAAGTAGATATGTGATCCCTTTGGGTCTCCTTGGTGTGTAGAGTGTGTTTATCAGCACATGTTATTGAAGATTACAGTTTGTTCTGTGCACCAGCACACACCTGACAACTGTCATAGCAAAACGCTATTCTTCTCAACTGTCACATGTGATGCTGTTTGCGCGTGAGCAGTGGCTCAGTCCTTAGCTCTGTTCATGATGGGATGGATGTCATTAACAAAACTTTGTTATGCGCATAGTGTTCACCTCCAGGAACTCAATACAGGTGCAAAAAGTATTTGCGCTTGAGTTGATTTATCACCACAATCGAGTAACTCTTTAACACTGCTAAGAATCAGATTAACTCTATCCAGTGTTGTTAACCTACAGTGTTAAGTTCTATTAACACTGTACAGTGTAAGCCAGTGTTAAATTTTAACTCAATTATGAGTTAATTTTACTCTGAAATTTCAACACTATGGAAAGAGTTAATTCAACACTATTTTGATAAGGACCAAATACACTCAGATACAGTGTTAAATTTAACTCTATAAGTGTTGATTTAACACTGCGGCCGGGCGGGGACAGGCACCCGGCGTGAAAGACCCGGCCACCCCGCAACCCCCCCACCTCCACACACTAGAGCTGAACGATATGGACAAAACCCCACACCCCGACAGCCACGCCAGACACCCCAACATCGATACGACACAATGACCACGGGTCCGCCGAAAACCAAGCACCCCGGCGGAAAGCGCAGCTCCGTCCGCGACCCCCAGAGCCCCACACACAGGACAAGCACAGGGGAAATCCACACCCCTCAGCATAGCTGCTCCCGCGACACCAACATCCCGGATGCCCACATCCCCACATGGACACGACAACGATACATCCCCCAGCCCCACCACACACACACCCCCACCAGCACACACACCCCCACGCACACAGCAGAGGCGCCCCGGCCCCCGGCGCAGTGACTAGACGTCACCAGGTCGCGAGGACCGGCCAAATCCAGAGGAGGCACGTCCCGCCGGCCCGCCCCCCCCCCCCCCCCCAGCGCCAAGCCGGGTCCCCGGCCCCGGAGGCAGGGGCCACCCCGGAGCACCGGGGCCCAGGACCCCCGCCCCCCGCCCCGGGGACGACCCCGGCCACCCGGCGCCAGCCGACAGCAACCGGCCAGGGCCCCACCAGCGACCCGCCCACCGCCGCAGAGCAGCCCCAACCGCTGACCCCCATCCCCCCCATCGGGCTGGATACAGCCCCGCCCCAGCGGCGAGGCAGCCCAGACCCCCCCAAGTCAACCGCCAGGGATCCATAGCCATCAAGCACTCGCCAGCACCCAACCCCCACATCGCCGAGGCGGCTCTCCTACACCAACGTTAAGTGATGGAGCTAATCACAGGGGACCAGAGGGAGTGGAATTCATCTAACTGGTTCTTAGAGGAGGCAGACATCGTCTCAATACTGATATGGTCTACTAAGAAATTCCTAAACTGGCTAATGCTCAGATTATTTTTGGATTTCCAGTTTACCAAGATAGTTTTCTTTGCAATACATAATACAGTAAGTATCATATGTGCATAGTTGGTTACCGTGTTGATCTCATCCAAGTCCCCCAGTAAACACAGTGTGGGGCTTGCAGGAAAGTTACACCTGAGCCACGTTGACAGGTCATCACATACCTGAAGCCAAAACCTCTGGACAGGTGGACAAGACCACAAGGCGTGAAGATAATTGTCTGTTGTATTCTCATTGCAGTGTAAACAAATATTTGAAGGTGACAGACCCATCTTGAACATCCTCTGTCCTGTGTAATGTACTCTGTGTAAAACCTTGAATTGTATCAACTGTATATTTGAGTTTTTAGTCATTAGGAACGTGTTTAAACATATCTGTGTCCATGTGTTTTGGTTAAGGGTTCTGGACAAGTCAGCCTCCCACTTCGAAGTTGGAAGGGAAATTGAATCATCCAGTTTTAATAATAATCTATATATTTTCGACAGTAGTTTGGGGATAGAGAGATTCAGGAATTCTGCTACCCTGACCGGAGTCTGCAGGATCAGTTGGTTAGAGGTATATTTTTTGCTTAATATAGATTTAAGTTGATGGTATTCTAAGAATTTAGTACTACTGATCCCGTATTGTAAGGTAAGTGTATTAAATGACAGGAATTTTCCATTTTCAATGATATGTTGTAATTGTTTTACTCCTTTATCCTTCCAATGCACAAAATTAATCATTTTCTTGTTTTGTAAAATATCCAGGTTATTCCAGATGGGTGTGAGTTTACATGGAATAATAGAAGACTCGGTTAATTTCAGGAATTCCCACCATGCTTTCAGAGTAGAGCAGATGTTGATACTTTTAAAGCATTTATGAGATCTGACTGCTGAACTGATGAACGGCAAATCAGAGACATCCAGATCCTCACATAATGCTTGTTCTGTGTCTAGCCACGGTTCATCTAGATGGGTAGGTTTCAGCCATTTGGAAATAAATTGTAGCTTATTTGCTAGGAAATAATAATTGAAATTGGGTGAGTCTAACCCTCCCCGGTCTTTTACCTGTTGTAAGGTTTTTAAACTGATACGTGATGGCTTGTTTTTCCAAAGAAATTTGGAAATGTGAGAGTCCAGTGACTTAAACCAACTGGAGGAAGGTTTGGTGGGTATCATTGAGAACAAGTAGTTAATTTTCGGTAGAACCATCATTTTGATGGTAGCAACTCTCCCCATGAGTGATATGGGTAAGTGCTTCCATCGCGTGAGATCTTCCTCTATTGACTTTAATAGCTGGACATAATTTAACTTTATTAACTCTGAAAGTTGTGGAGAAATATTTATTCCTAAATATCTGATATTACCAGACTGTATTGTGGTGTTAGGAATGTTTTGTAAAGTACAATTAACAGATAAAGCTGTAGTCTTGGTCCAGTTAATAGAGTACTCAGATATCATTGAAAATTTATTGATCAATGTGATTGTCTGGGAGAGAGATGTTGATGAGTTCTGGAGGAAAAGCAGTACGTCGTCTGCATAAAGACTTATTTTATGTTCTAGATTTTTGCCGGGGATCCCTTTAATATCTCTGTCCTGTCT
This sequence comes from Atherinomorus stipes, assembly GCA_023101725.1. Classification (NCBI taxonomy): domain Eukaryota; kingdom Metazoa; phylum Chordata; class Actinopteri; order Atheriniformes; family Atherinidae; genus Atherinomorus; species Atherinomorus stipes. The sequence goes on along the minus strand of JALJCO010011042.1, from coordinate 993 downwards.
TATAGCGGCTGCTAGTGGTTCAATGAAAATGGCAAAAAGTGAAGGGGAGAGCGGGCAGCCCTGCCTGGTGCCTCGCTGTAAACAGAAACTTGGAGAAGTTTGGTCATTGGTCCTCACACATGCATTAGGGTTGTTATAAAGTATTTTTATCCAGTCTATGAAATAAGGACCAAAACCAAATTTATTTAATGTTGCAAACAGGAATTTCCAGTTAACACGATCGAAGGCTTTTTCTGCATCTAACGAGATGATAGTGGATTCCAGATTATGAATGGTAGCATAGTCTATTAGATTAATCAGCCTGCGTGTGTTAGTAGAAGAATGTCGACCTTTAATAAAACCAGTTTGATCAGGATGTATTATCAGAGGAGTTATTTTTTCTATCCTTTTAGCGAGTGCTTTGCTGATTATCTTAAGATCTACATTTATTAATGAGATTGGCCGATAACTAGCTGGAAGTGTCGGGTCTTTACCTGGTTTTAATAATACGGTGATATTTGCTGAATTCATATTTGGTGGTATTTTCTGTTTCTCTTTTATTTCTAGTATCATTTTATAAAAGTGGGAGCAAGAATTGTCCAGAACTCTTTGTAAAATTCGACCGGATATCCATCTGGGCCTGGGGCTTTATTATTGGGCATATGTTGCAGAGCGTCATGTAATTCACTTATTGAGAGGGTGAATCTAAAACCGTAATATTTTCCTGTTGTAGTTTTGGAAGAATGATACTATTAAGAAATTGATTAATATCATCATCTGTGGGGTTTATTTGTGATTTATATAGTGTTCTGTAGAATTTCTAAAATATTATTTATCTGGTCAGGATCATGGTCTAAACGAAGTCTTTGAACTAAGAATTGTGTTTTTGGTCTATTATTTTGTTTAACTCGAGCTTGAATTTCCTTATATCATTCAGCATGTGTTCCTCCGGGGAGACCTGGTAGGCGTCTTCTAGTGATTTAATTCTAACTTCTAATTCTGAGATTCTTGAGC